>DVXP01004410.1:0-10387 GCA_018235645.1 Junonia grisea
TTAGCTGGTCACCCTTTTTTGTATACGTGACAGTTGCACATGTCATTTTACTGACTCGAATTAAAAATCTTGGTATACATTATTTTTTTCTATTTATGCTCTATGTAGGTAATTTCGTATGGGCAAGTATCTTTGTACGTTTGAATGTGTGATAATAATTGTTAATATGACAAAATACAATTTCGGAGTCTCGCACTAACGATTCCATTGAAAATCAATTTTACTTACACCTAACCAGATTTTATTATTTGATATTAATCAAAAATAAAAAAGAATCAGAGCTATTTTGAGCTACTTTCTTTCTGTTTACTTTGAGCTACAATAATACCAACATATACAAACGTCAACATTTCTAAGAATTAAAACAAAAACATATAAAAAAATAACTGCAATTTTTTGTTATGTAACCAAAAATTAACAATTATCAGATATACAAACGATTTCTTCTCGCCTATATTATAACAAATGTATGATAATAAATGTGACCTCCATTTATCCTAGCCATGGTGCGAATCCCATTCTATCGGCACCATGGAAACCCATTAATGTTCGTAACGAACGCCTGAGACGCGAACCTTAGGATTGTTTTATGGTCGCAATTAAACTTAGTTGTATATTGGAATTAGACATTTTTAAGACATAATGTTTATTGTTTAAAAATACTATTTTTGTAAAGTTAAACTATAGATTTTTGTGGTGATCTTTTTGTACCTAAGTGGGTCTGTACTAGGAATTTAGTTTGATTTGAAATAGGTATTCAAATTAATTTTGAGGAAAGGAAACAATGTTTTAATGTAAATATTATACTAGGTACTATTACTACTACTCGTATAGTTGCATTATGTGGTCTTACTATTTTATTATTGTAAATGTAAACGATTGTAAGGACAGATGTTTAAATAACGTTTATTGTTCTTCCGTGTAAAAATTATTGAACAGATTTTGATGAAACTTTCATACTATCTTCTATTTTCAATACTATGAAAATTGGTAGACATTGGTTAAACATGGTTATTTTTTATATTTTATAAAAATGAGTATAGATTTTTTTCATATTATTAAAGTTATTGCCACACCTCCCGTTGTCCTTATATATAAGTAAATAACCCTTATTTTAGAACATACCTGTGATCTCACCCCCTCTTAGTCGAGGCCATAACTTGCTATTAATAAACTTAATGAGTATTTCAGTTAAAGTCGTATTGTTTTATAGACGTAATTAAACTTGATGCAGGGATCTTAGGTATGTTTGTTGATGTAAACAAATTGTATTTTGCCGTTTCTCAGAACCTAACGTGATTTAATGTTTGCTAATAGTGTTTACTAATTATCCAGGTTAATGACGAAAGCACAGGAATTGTGGTTAAAAAAACTTAAGCAATAAAAAAGTGGCACTCGTATATGTACGTAATTGATCTTGTAAATAACAAATAAAAATAATACAATGAAAGGAGTTTGGAGATAAATGTTTGTTTAAATACACATACACAAACAAACGAGAACACACACGCACAAAAATTCATTTTTGTATTATATTTTTCAAGCAGAAATTATCACGACCATTAACCACTTTTGTACCTAGAAATACCTATATTAGGTTACCAAAAATTAAAAACGTAATAAAACAATAAGTTAATTAAAACGTACGAAATAACTTGTATGGATTACGATTATAATGTTCAATCGTAGTTCACGTGACGGTCACGTGACGATCACGTGACGATTACGGTCCGATACAACCTGTAAGTGTTCCAGAATAGTTAACAAATTACAACAGTTCTGAATCGGATAACTTTATGTATAACATGAATTCGGTACATTCGATCATTCGAGGTGCTGCCTTTAAAAATAACACAAAAGGGTTGGTGTACTGGTGACAGCAAAAGCGTTAACTGATAAAAAAATAATAATTTTTCACGGAAAAAAAAATATATCTGATTTACTGTTTGACCGATCAACGATGTGATTTGTATATTCTTTTTTATGGTAATAGCCGATAAGCGATTTAACTGATCGTTTGATGTTAAGTAATAACCGTCGCAGCGTCTATGAATATGTGCAACATTAAAATCAACATATTATCATCGTCGAAAGCACTTGCTGCTTTTGCCAGGTTAAAAAGGAATAAGTTATGAAGAAAGTAGGAAGTAATGAAAGGAATAGTGTAAGCCTCCAGATCTTTCACTCATCAAATAAAACGCATAGCTGCGTTATATTGTGATTTTTGTTTTAATTTAAAATAAAATAAAAAGTATACCATCATACAAAAGTATACGATCAAATTGGTGAATTTTTATCATTCACGTTTTAAATATTTACGTGTCGCAAAGTTTTATGTGAATGCCCGGATTACGATGATACCTAATCGTTTTACAAGATGACAACGTCGTCGACTCGAGCCTGTACATATCCCACTGCTGGGCATAGGCCTCTTCTTCTGAGGAGAAGGTTATGGAGCTTAATCCACCACGCTGCTCCACTGCGGGTTGGTGGATATATATGTGTCAGAATTTCTTCCCGCACATGCAGGTTTCCTCACGATGTTTTCCCTCACCGTCGAGCTCGAGATGAATTTAAACACAAATTTGACACTTGAAAATCCAGCAGTGCTAGCCAGGGTTTGAACCCGCGACCTTTGGTTAAGATCCACGTGTTCGCGCCACTAGGCCATCTCGGCTCGGCCATTTTTTTGGTGCCGCAAGGTAAATCTTCAAAGATACCCGATTCCTTGGTGGGGTTACGCAAGATTATATTCACTAATGCGGCCGAATGTGTAGTTGTCGGTGTCGGATGGGTCGGTAACTACTGCTTTGTTTAGTCTACCAGTCGGCAGTGTTGTAACCGCAATCGTAAATAGTTCTCATTGAGTTTCTGTTCATTATGCTTGCGGTCGACTCTAACAGTTTTCTAAAAAAGGATTATCGTGTATATTCTACAATTGGACAAACACTACTATTGTTGTAATCTTATTGCAAGAAATCGCAGGATAAGACTCCTGGAAGTATAACCAAACAAGAAATGCAGACAAACAAGAAGCACAAGTATTTGAACGAAGAACAAAAGAATTTGACCCAATTCTCCTTATGAATACTTGTAAAAATCTTCGACATGGATAATTGTTACCTAGTTGTCCTAAACAATATGATCGATTAAAGTGAAATATTATATGTATGTTGGAGTCCAGTCAATCCCTGCATTGTTAGAAAATACAATTGGACCCTGTATGTGGTGTGCTAGTTTAATGACAATTTTTATGAAAACATATATCCAGACTCAGCCGCATGTTTAACATGAGATATCAATATGCACTTTAATTTATTAATGATCATTACTTATTTGATATATCCTTTGCGTGTTAAATATAAATGAGAATATTAAGTTCCATCATTAAAATGCACGAGTCCGTATTATCTTTATTTACAAAATAAAACTCATATTTTAGGCCATATGAAATATCAATGCCATTAAATTACCAATTAAAATAACTGCATTAAAATGGTATCCGCCGCAATATGAAGCTGGGGGTTAATCACACAAAATTGTCGCTATCACATACAATCACATTTATTTAATAAGAAAACACAGCGGATAAATTAGCAGGCAGGTGATGTTAAGTGATCACCACCGTTATCGACAGTTGCAGCACCAAAGTAGAGGAAAAGAAGGGAAATGAGAAAAGTACAAACCTAAAGGTTCGCGGCTTTTCAGTTTTACAAAACACAGCCAGATAATTATATAAGCTACTTCATTGACAATGTACTTCTGCACCTGTGATCTTCTCTAAGAATATACTTCTGAACCTGTCAAACCAGTTCAATTATGAGCTCTGCGGCCATAGATTGCCTTAATTCCATCCAGCCAACGGCTACGTGCCTTATACGTAGAAACAGGTATGTCACGTATACCACAAAAGAATTTTGACACAGTATGATATCAGACTTTTGTACCGCATGCGATAGCAACAGCGTTGCGTGATGAGGTCTCTGTACATAATAAATATTCATACGATTTTTAACCATTACAAATGAGAGGACACCGTTCGCGTCGGCGTTCATTACTTGTAATTACTATAATTAATTTGGATTCCGTGATATTGTGATGTATCGGTATTATTTGGTATTGAATTAAAAAAAAAGTTGGCTAAAGATGTATGAATTTTTTGGGTTTAATGTTATTACAATGAAATAAAATTAAAGTCTTTTTAGCGGCAGAATTTCGGGTAGTTTTTTGAGGGATCCACACTTCATACTGCAGAAGAAATATTAAAATTCATGCCAAATTAATTTTATCTGAGTGTTTTGTTTCCTTTATCCACCAATCTGCAATGGAGCAGCGTGGTGGATGAAGCTCCATACCTTCTCCCTACTAGGAGAAGAGGCCTAAGCCCAGCAGTGGGATATGTACAGGCTGTGTTACGTTTTATTTCCTACCTTACGGTATTTTTTTTATGTACATGATGATATATCTAAATTATTCTCTTACGAACCTAATAAACGTAGAATTACTAGAAATATTACTTATAGTTGGATATTTTTAGAAGGCTTTGCATGCGGAATTATAGTCCATTAGTAGATTATGTAATTAAACTTAGTTTACACGATCATAAATTTAAACACGCAACACCTTCACAAAAAGTTACAGCTGTTAAACTGTACCGGCCTTATTTATAGCGACAATGGGTCGTAACGAGGCCCGGGAATAGAACCCGCACCAGAGAAAAGTTTCCTAATGAAATGTACCGCCAGGGGAAATCAGTGTGGTTTTATTAAGTCGAGACTAAATCGCGCTTATTTCGACCAATTAGATCTCGATGTTCGAATTTAGTTACGTTTTTAAAGAGTTTTGTTAATCCTTTCCATTAAACTGTTTAATGATGATTCTTCTTAGCATTTTTCCCAGACTTAATCAGGGTCTGCTTTATTCTAGCTTAGGTATTGACAGGTTACTGATTTTTATGCAGAGCGATTGCCGTCTGTCCTCCTTAACCCAGAGGGAAAGCCAGGAGCCATTTAGACTAAAATATTTTACCTACTATGAGTAACGATAGTTATCAGGTGACTGTGATAACAACAGGGACCGACGGCTTTACGTGCTCTCCGATGCACGGTGGGACACCTACATGGAACAGATCTAGGAACGAATGTTTATATAAATACAAACATCCGCCCCGAGCGGGAATCGAACTCGCGACCACCGGCGTTAATAGCGCATTCAGCACCACGACACCAGAGCGGTTGTCGTTAGGACTTAAACGACCGTTTGTCGGATATACACACTAAACTGTTTTAAATATAAATTCTGTATACAAAATTATATTCTTAAATATAATATCCACGTCGGTGTAATATCCTTAATAACGTCGTTTACGTAATCCATTCGATTATAAACTTGGTCGTTCAACTGAGTTTCATATTACAAAATATGTACAACTGGCTGCTTACCACAACTGTATCTGTATGGATAAAAATATATTCTTTAAAATTGCCTTCTGCTTGCGTCTTTAGAGGACAGTGGTTTACGTGTGATGTCGGTCATCGCATTAGTAGGTAGTATGTAGAATGGCTTTCTTTGAGTTCCTATCTATTTTCATACCAAAATTCATTAAAAGCTTTAAGGGTAAATACGTATCTAACAGACAGACAGAGCTCATATTACATTTATAATAATATTACTATGGATGGTCAATTTCTTTGAAAAAATTATGGATTCTTTATTTTATTTTCTATATCAAAATGTCACGTTTTTTCAAAAGCCTTAATATCTATTAAATCATCAAAGTCAGTCGAATTACCACGATATATAGACTCATCAGGATATCTCTTCAAGCGTAACTACGAGTAGATACTTATTTAATAGGAATAGTTCTTCTATGGCGTAGAGATTCACTAAAACGAATTTCATGAAAGGAAATCATTCCTTTTGACCAGACCAATTGGACCAAAAGTAAAAGTGCCGGCAAACAAAATTAAAAAATGATCGTAACGCTGTTTACAACAATAATAAGAAATTTATTTTTGTTGGCCGGCATTTTTACTTCTGGTCCAAAAATGTATGAAGCGTGAATGATCTCCTTTATCCCCTAAAGAGGAAGTACATTGTATGCAAAATATATGTGAACGAAGCAGCGGGCAACTGCTAGTATTAAACATAAGACCTTGTTACTACACACCTTAGGTATAATGAGCCACCTTTTACGATGTTTTGGTAGGCGTGGGAAGTTTAGCTTAAAAACAATCATTAGGGTACGGCCGGCAGAAATTTTCAATAATTTATTTTGTTATTATTTTAATCGTTCATGTTGTAATTTATTTTACGTAAGAATTTATATAAAATATTTTCGCATCTGTTATTTGTATTTCTATTTTATGTATCTGAGTCTAATTGTTTTTATATCCATCTTTGTATTTTTTTTTTCTTTATTTGTGTGTATGTCAATGAATGAATTTTTCTTTCTTTCTTTCTTTCTTTCTTTCTTTCTTTCTTTCTTAATTCTATCACTAATTCTAAAACATTCTTTACAAATTCTTTAACTTATTTTGGATTACTAATAAATTAAATTTCTTCGGGATTTCATTGTAAGTACATGATTTCATTTAATAGATTCAATAAATACAATGAAATCCCGAAGAATTTGATCCAAATGTATATAATTTTTTTTCCGTTACATTTCATAATGGCCACAATTCTTTTAAATAATTATCGTTTTAGTTTTAAAACTTCAAAGCAATATACATACCTAAATATTTTTGGTTTTCATTTGAGGTCTTAAAGTTTTTATTAAAAACGATCCTCCTGTGCTTTCGCTCTAGCATAATATTGAAACGAATAACAGTTTTTGATCCTGGCCAGATTTTGGAAATTTCATTTTACGATGTAAAAACATATTCGGATAGCATTCACCGTATTTACGTTTTGTCAAAAAAAAAACCTTAAAATCCATCGATAGATTTCTGTGTTATTTGAACATAATTTTTTTTTACTTTTAAATTGAATTTTTGTATAAATTTTTGCAATAAAAAATAAACTTATAATGCATAAAATTTGAACATAAACGGTTTAGATAAAAAAATAAATATTTTTTTTCTATATAGCCCAATTCCAATGTATTTGAAAAGACGCCTTAATTTATAAACTTATACGTTTTTTTTGTTTGAGATAGGTTTAATGTAATTACTAACCTTTTAGAATAAAAAAAAATACAAATTTATTTATTCAGTCGTTTTTTCGAAAACGTTAGAATTAAGGTGCCCCTAAGAACAGTACATTCAAGGATTTCTTAGTGTTGAACCATGTTTGGTAAGAATTCTGGAAAAAGTATTTAAGAAGTTTAGCGAAGGTTTCCGTAATCGGTTGATTTATCGCCCATCTGGCGCCTTGAAGGATGTTTTATTAAAATACGGTGGAATGTATGAAGTAAAGTTATTTATTGTAAGTAATAAAGCTGAAGATTTTTTTATTTTATTTTATAAGAGGGGGAATGGATGGAGAATTAATGGGGAAGGGGTGGGGAATTGGGCCTCCGGTACCCTCACTCACGCGGCGAAACACGACGCAAGCGTCATTTTACGCCGGTTTTCTGTGAGGCCACGGCCTCAGTGTTACTCTGGTCGAGCCGGTTCATTCGTGCGAATGCATGGCTCTCCCACGGTAAAGTAATATAAAATTGTACGCAAAATATTGAATCAATGAGTAGCTGGTTTCTAGATGATCATAATTTCAAAGATTGACTTACTTATATAATAAAATAAAATAAATGGTTATGTCTGATATTAACCTCCTTTCTTCTTAAATGGTAGGATATAAGGACATGTATAGGACAAACAGGTGCATATCGATGTCTGGGTGTATTTTTCTATTTTAAAACCCAATACTTGCTTCGTCTGTCTTTGGACATCGAAGCACTTTGTATTGGAACATAAATGGTGTGCTTTTTGCGGTTTTCCATACATTAATCAAATAGAATATAAATTCAAGCCAACAGACAAATATTTTTTGAATTTGACTAAGTATTTATAACACATAACAATTATTCAAATTTACTTTACGTTTATAATTACATCTACTTGAACAGAAATTCGGAATTAACATAATCGCGGTAATTAATAATGGTTAAACAAGTTCGTCGTGTTTTTTTATAAAGAATCTTTTTGAATTTAATTCAAAAGCATTGTTTAACATTAACAATTTCCTAGCATATATACGTCAACTTGCAAACTATTAAATTAAGCAGTATTTAATAGTGGCTAAGTCTGTTTGTCTAATTTTTGTATATTCATGTATTCTTTGAGATGGCCTAGTGGTGCGAACACGTGGATCTTAACCAAAGGACACGGGTTCAAACCCTGGCTAGTACAGCTGGATTTTCAAGTGCTAAATTTGTGTTAAAATTCATCTCGAGCTCGCCGGTGAAGGAAAACATCGTGAGGAAACCTGCATGTGTCGAAAGAAATTTGGCACATGTATATCTACCAATCTGCAGTGGAGCAGCGTGGTGGATTAAGTTCCATAACCTTCTCCCTAATAGGAGAAGAGGCCTATGCCCAGCAGTGGGATATGTACAGACAGTGTGAATGTGAATGTCTGGAACGCTACGGAATACAACTTTACCGGACATATAAGCCTTCAGGAGGTATTCCAAGATTAAATTTAATATTAGGTAGAACGCTGACTATCCGACCGCCGATTAATTGAATTGCCAATTATCCGAATTATTCTAAGCGAAATATTTAAAAAAAATGGTACCATGTTCATACCTACCTCTTTGTTATTGTGAATTTTTGTAGGCACTTCCTTAGGCCTAATGGAGTTCCAACTTAGTCTGATCGAGATGTTCAAGTAAACGTTAATGGAGAATTGTGTTTGTTAAACTTATTTAAGTTAATTATATGGTTCACGGACCACTTTCTTTAGTACCAGTCTATGTCCGATTATCCGAATTTTTGATTATTCGAATCTTCGATGTTTTCCTTAATTAGCCAGATTAACCTTTGATTGACGTACTCTGACTACTCTTCTCTTGGCTCTTTTTTATTGTATTATGATTTTATTTTCTGAGTGAGACATTTGCCTATATTCAGTTTATCAGCACCTCATCTGTAACCAGTAGGTATTGGCAAATTTTAAAAGTTCTTACAAACTTTTGCACTACTGTTTATTTATTATTTCGCTTGAAATGAAATGATGAAGAAGTTATCACATAGCTGAGACAGACCTTCCTTCATTCTGTGCCAGGTCCTGTGCCAACTAATATGCTTTTGTATGCATAAATGCATTTTTTACTTATTTCAACGTTGAAATGCCTGGTAGCGGCGCCGAAATAAGAAATAAAAAACCTAATTGCTTTACAGCTATACATTACTTACACGGTACCTTTCATGCACCAAATCTACGATTATTTACTTAACATATTTTTACCAGAGAATTGAATTTTCTTAAAGTTCACTTGATATAACACCTCTAGTACTTACCTACTTCTTAATCACTTTTAGGAAGGTTTTCTTAAGAACGTTAGGATTTTTCGATAAAGTATCATTTTACAGGCACATAATACAAGCACGTTAACTTTATTTTTCAACCATTTGTTTGTAAATCGTCCTTACACATTTACTGTGAATACACAACTGTATTTTTCATGTCCAAGTCTATACTAGTAGAATCAACAGCGTAAATACCGAAGTTTCATTAAGCATCTGCTAAATAAAACGTCAATATTAAAAAATTAAACTAAAAATTGAAAGTATTTGGATATGGTATGTGGTGATAAGTTGTATGGAGGTCATCTATGAAATAGGAAATAAATTTTATATAATATGACCCCACTAGGTGTGAGAAGAGGAAATTTAATTTCTTGTGATAAGTTAAAAAAAAAAGTAGAATCAAATCTCACTCCTGAAAGAAGTCTCCTAAGTCAAAAAGTGCTTAACCAAGAAAATGCACTTTAAGACTTTAGGCTTAGATGGGATTTCTTTTCCATTCATTGAGTGTAGAGCAATTGACAAAATTATAGATGTCATTTAACTATAGTCAATATCATTTTCTTGGATCTATTAAGTTTTATCGCTATTTTAGTCTAGTCATCTATTTTGATGATAGTTGTTTGAAAATTTTCCACTGGCACATTATGACCTCTTGTTCCAGTATTATCAGTCATTATATACAATGTTAGTACTTTCTCTTATAGGCATTTCACAAATACATAATAAAAATAAAACAGGACCTAAAATACACCCTTGGAGTACGATTGTTATTACTCTTACTTAATTCTATTAATTTGCACTATACAAATTTTGCATAAAATGATTATAACATTAATGTACATGAGAGAGCGTTTAATATTTCTCAGTGTAGTGTTATACACTTTTAGTGTAGTGTTATTACCCCTAAACAT
>DVXP01004411.1:0-10387 GCA_018235645.1 Junonia grisea
AATAAACTTTAAAATATCCATAGATTATCTAAAGTTGTAGTTTAAAGTCGTGATATTATTAATTCATTTAAGCGGTTAAATCAAATTTAAACCAGTTATTTGGGTATCGAGGAAACAAAACTAGCCTATTTCTTCGCCAAATATAAATTTACTAAAAATTATTTACTAATTAAAATAAATTATAGATTTTTCCTAAAAGTTTGTACAATTAGCATGGAATAAAAATCTTATTTCATTAAGTTTAAAATTTAATAAATATTGTAAAATGACTGACAGACAAATATTACTTTTAAAGTTCCATTTTATGTCCACAATAATATCTCTGTTTACAGTTTAACAACATATATTTTGACTTCTAGAATTTCTGAGTATAAGAGTCCAGAGTAATATGTTTTGACAAAAGAGAACGTCAAAAGTAATTTTGTCATCCATAATACTTGCACTCCCAGCCCTTTAGTATGTATCGATTGTAACGTAATATAAATACATCATATTATATTTTGAAAATCGAGACTCAGTAAATACAGTAAAAGAGTTAGAACAGTTGAGAAGGAAACGTAGATTGTGGCGATAAAGCATTGCCAGTGTGATGGCTAGTCGCTGGCAATGTACCCGTGTGTGCGTATGTAGGTGGCGGTGGTGTGGTGGGGGGTCGAGCGTCTTCGGCGTCGGCTAACTCGTGGGAGTCGCAACAGAGCATACCGGTAAGCTTGGGACGCGACCTGCGGTACCAAACCATCAAGTCACTCTTACACTACTTCTGTATCGATTACCATTATTTTTGTAGAAGTACATTTTTTATATAAATATACGTATTGAGTCTGCTCTGCTGCGTGTTGTCGAGTCGACCATCTTGAATTATTAGAGGCTGAATTAAAGAGGTGTGCCAACGACGCTCTCAAACCTACTCTCTCCTGTCAAATTCGCATCTCTAAAATAATATCTATCGTAATTATTTCCACTCTACAATTATTGTCGTTGATATAAATTAGTAGAAGTGAACAATGATTGGCACATTTCTAAATTATCAATAAAGCTTTTGTGATGTGATGTTCAATAATAATTCTTAGAGATGTAATTTCATAATTTTGTATGCATTTTGAAATATATTTTAGATAATATCATGATAACATGAGAAATTCATCGCTTCCTAGGTTTTCTGTACTTGTGATAAGTATAAAAGCTTAAAAATGGGGTAATTCGCATGCGCCGACGGCATCTTTTGGTGACGGTTTTTCACTACTAAGAAGTAGATTTTTAAATTTTATATGATTTTGCGATTGGATTGCTTATTTTGCTCGTAAAATCTTTATACATAGCATACGAATTATTTCGTTTATCGAGTGCTGTATTACAATCATTAAAAAGATTAAATGCATGATTTTATTTCGATAGAAGAGTGAGGTGCGACCAAAATGTTCATATATCACTTTTAATATATTAACTTGACAAAAAATAGTTTATTTAAGAACAAATTGTACATCCTCACTATTGTTTACATATTTTTAACTGCTTTCTGCTCTATACCCCTGACATTATTTTAAGATAAACAAGATGCTTCGCTGTTTTTTCTACATACTTGAAAAATTTAAAATACTTCTAGCAAAAATGTTTTTTAATTTTAATATTACTTCTGCATATATTTTAACTCAGTCAAAAATCTCATATTTTTACTCCTTCAATCACTAGTGTGATTTCAATCTTTTTAATGGCCTTGATCTTTTCAATTCGTTGTTTATTTAGTAAATATGATAATAATAATTAATTTCTAGAAATGAAACATCTTAAGTAACCTTATTATTTTTTACTATTAAATAAAGTTACAATTAGCAATTGATTTTAATCGTATCGATATTTAATCGTCTGTGTATAATTAAATATTATTTCAATGAAAACTAATTTAAAACATAGTAAATGTCTTTTTTGTTATGTATAATATGGTGTTTGTAATTAATTTATACTAGAATTTATTGAAATTATTTTTAAACTAACAATTTTTTAAGGGATTCTTCTTTCTACTTCAGAAAGTTAATTATGTTTGGTCATTTTGCTGACATTTGATTTGATTTTAATAATTATGTTGTTGTAATTTACTTTCGCATTTTTATATTTAATTGGAATTTATGTACATCTAAAATGGATGATATAAGAACATAATATGTTACTTATCATATTGTATAAGGTCTAAGGGCTAGCAACGTTTATACCACGTTAATTTAGCAGCATATATCCTTTATTCTCTGTTTATAATGATTGCGAGCAGTCCCGCTGCTAACAGGCTTTACTCTGTTAAGCCAGTTATAGCCAATTTTAGTAACAGCAGATGGTTAAATTATAAGGTATCAGAATATTGATACCGGGAAGTATTTCTACTTCAAAAAACTGAAAACTATGACTTTATAATTTACTTTAAAAAAGACCTATATGATTTAAATCTTTTAGCCTTTGCAACACATCGCCTTTGGAAAATAAACTAGCCATGATAGTAATCAGGTCAGCCGATGATATCATCATTTGACATTTTGTATGATTTATAAATCTGCTGAAGGTTTTGATATTTTTTATATTACTTTAGAAGTTATAATTTTTACAAACACAAGATGATTTAAGTGATTGAAATTGCTTTATTGCTTTATATCCGAATAAAACATTATGATTATATTCATTTTATTATTAGCTATGTAAAGTAAATATGGTATAATTAAAGTGTTTTTTGCAAAATATGGTAAATTTTCATACATTTTTTGCTGTTTTTAAACGGACAGAGTCAATTTTAACTCTGACACGTTTTATAATAGAATATCGTGATAATGCCGCTATATTTCAGTAAGCCGTGCGAGTGTATGTGTGTAACGTGTGTGGGTGTCGCAGAGTACTACGGAGGCGGGCTCGGCGGAGGCGGGCGGTGATGAGGCGCCGGCGGGAGGCGGCGCGGGGGAGGCGGGCGGCGCTAAGGCGTCGCTGCTGCAGAAGCTGCTGTCCCAGTGACGCGCGCCCGCTGCGACGGCCTGCCCCCACTTTGCATTTATACTACGCGACGCCTAGAGCACTCCGTATGGATAGTAATATAGTCTAGTAGTGCTAGTGATATTTTCGAGTAACGGTGATCGTCGGTCGATCCTATGTATCCTTAAGTTCTATGAGAACTCCGTTTATCGTAAGTCATAGATGTAAGCGTCTATGTGTAGTCGTCGATGAGGTTCGACGGAGAGTACGACGGTAGCTTCCCGTTGAGGAACAAAATTTTGTGATTCGCAGTTCGATTGACTCGTACGCCTAGTTTACATTCATTAATATACAATAGAGACATACCGCGTGCAATATTGTATAGACATATTAAACACATTTTTTTGGCGTTGTGAACGTTATGTATTATAGTGTGAAAGTCAGATGTTACCTGTTATG
Organism: Junonia grisea; assembly: GCA_018235645.1. Classification (NCBI taxonomy): domain Eukaryota; kingdom Metazoa; phylum Arthropoda; class Insecta; order Lepidoptera; family Nymphalidae; genus Junonia; species Junonia grisea. The sequence continues at coordinate 3,406 of DVXP01004411.1, forward strand.
ACAAAGTTAAGTTGTACTGTAGTATTCGAAGGAGCGAATGAGAGTTACTCGTGTTCTGTACCCGGCGTTAGTTAGGGATTCACACGGTGTGTCGTCCCAGGTTTTTGCTCTGGGTACTGTTAAAAAACAATGTTGCTTCCGAAGGGTATAGAGGCGAGTAATTATGTGTGTAAATACGAGTAATTATGTGTTGTTAAATTATAGCAATTGCTTTAGTGTAAATATTTTGTTAATCTATCTTTGTGTTTCTGATACGATATCGTAATTTTCTTTTAATATTAATGATCATTTATTGGTTTATTAAAGTTGTTTATACTGTACTTTAATCATACAAAACATTTGTTAATTTTTTTTATTTGCCTGCGTTCTCATGACTCGTTTTCACAGTTCTATTAATTTGATTTTATTATTTTTAAAAACCGACGTTACTTTAGACCTTTTATGTATGTGGTAAACATATACCTACGATCAATAAAATTACTACATCTGCTTTGAGGTTTTAACCCCATTGTTCTCAATGCCTAAGAAAGTCCTATAGATGACACCAAGTTTTTTTTTCTAAATATTTATTTATCATTACCTTGCTTCAACACGTTATGAATTAATTATTGAAATAAGCCTATCTTTTAACATCGCGTTTTAATACGTTACGATATTTAAATATACCAAATGAAATACTCAATTTTGTTCGGTGTGATTTCAAGAAATGTAATTTTATTTAATTTTTATTTGTTAATGTTTATGCCATGTTACTGGTTTGAATGAAATGGACAAAATTTATATAAACGTTTAAAGATCTCGTATTTACTCACAATTAAGAATTTAATTCTTTACTTCAATTATCAATTATATATTATTATAATTTGTCAAACTTCACATTTTATTCCTTGTCTGAAAAATTTTAGTTTTGTAATTTTTTGTTGTCAAGGTATTGAGTCTTGATTTGTACCGAATAATTTAATGGGTTTAAAAAAATGGGTTTTTTATAAATATTTTTATTAACGTTTTCATTTTATTTTTAATTTTAATTGAGGTGAGTAAATATGATAATTTTAAAGTTAGTCTTGCACATGCTATTTGTGTCCGAGATTTGTACATTGTATTTTATTGAATGCTCAGATGACATCAAAAGAAGCGGCAAAAGTTTACAGTAGTCACAGTATTTCCTTCAAATCGAACTCTTAACACATCTGGAGAACTATTGCTTATATTTTTTATTATACATTTATTATTTTAAAGTCTTATTAGAAGCTGCTACTTTGTTTTTAAATTTGTGGCTTCTTGTTTTATTATTTTATTTACTACTCTACCTGGAATTTTACACGTTGCGTTTGGTACTTCTCAAAATACGCGTATGTCAAAAACAAAGCTACGTGCAACTACATATTAATACAGTCATAATATTTCATGTCAAGCGATGAGAGTCATTGGTTTGATATTGCATGATTGTTACATGACATCTATGGGCTGTAAGCCGCATTAATTAATTAATTCTAATGTAACGTTAACCGCTATGTCTTTAGCTTTGATATTCATCAAGATATACCTTTAAATATTCTGCTTTCAACGTAATTTTTATTTCTTCGGATTATGAAATTGATCATGTTGATGTCAAGTTGAAGTCTGTGGTCTCGTTAACCTCACGTGAAGTCGTGTTTAACATCAGTGTTTATTGTCATAATGTAGTAAATTTTTAGCTTCATAAATTTTATGCACTTAATTATTCGTAATTTATAAAGTAATTTCACGTCAGATATTTAAAAATACAAAATTTACCTCAAAATTAATTAGAAACAATTATCGCTAACTTTAAAATCAAATATTATATGTCATGTCGAAAATTGCGAAAGATATCAAAATTCATTAAATTTATATACCGCACAATAAAAATCTACAATGTGTATAATTAAATTAAGTGTAATATAAGATTCTGAATGTGCGTGTGATAAAAAAGTACTTCTTATTCGGAACACACTGTCGGTCGGGACCACAACTCTAACTGTCAAGTTACAGACTATTGATTACTTCAACCACCTCGCTCAATTGCCTAGTTCGAAAACTTGGTGTACGACATGTTAGTTTACCACACGATGGCGTATAAAAATTGCTGTAGCAGATTATACTAGTTAAATTATGGTCAAAATTCTTTCGGAGATTTTCAAATATATTTAAAATTAATCTAAAAAATTCGATACATTTTTTTTGTATTGGTTTGGATCATTACTATTATTATTTCAAATAATTTTTACTAGGTCTGAAAACACTGACCAGTGAATTATGTACTCGTACCTCTCACGAAGTATCTATAGTAAACTTGTATAATTTGTTTTATAGCAATTACCTGTAGGATGTGCTTGGTACTTAACTCACTTAATATTTGATTTCTGTTTAAAACCTGAAATTTTGCTGGTAATTAATTTGTCTTCTATTTTGAAGATCCTCATTGTCATATTTATACGTAAAATTTTATATTTAAAAAAATCGTATTGGCCCATAATGTGAAATTACCGGCTTAAATAGCAATGTCGTTTCTACATCAACCGTAGATATATGGAGTAAAAGTAACTTAAAATATTGTGATGTTATATAAACTTACCTAAACAAGAACGTACAAATAATAGTAGGGAGTATCCATAAAGTTATTCTTAACGAGGTAAAACCGTGTAAGAATTGTAATAATATTTTTATACCCTAAAATGCATAATTAATGTTTAGAATACTGACCAATTCCGTTTAATGAATTCATCAAAACTTAAAATCGTCTTTGGTATCATGATTAATAGTGAGATAAAGCTTTACAATATCCGAAAAATGTAGCAGTATAACATTAAATTTCATTCCATTTAGTTTGATACGGGGAGACGAGCCTGGTGATGGTATCCGAATACTAAATACCAATTCCATAAAGTACAAGCGATGGCCTTCTTAGGTACACGACGACGTTAAAGAAAATAGTTGAGAATTAGTGAAGTCTACGTAACTTATTGAAAATATTGGAAGCATATTTATTGGATCGTTAAAAGAGCATTTAATGCCGTCACATAGTTTTTGACGTCTCGATGCGGACAAAATGTACCCAAAAAAGGCTATATTTTTTACAGATTTATATAGTATAAAAGATATGAAGACTCGTATTCAATAACACGTCCATTGCACGAGTTAATAAATTGGTTATCCGAAAATTATTATAGATAACAAGCTGTAACAATGCATGCGTGCCTGATATTAAAGATAATATAAGATATTTTTCAATACCATCTTTATGAAGAGACTATGTAATTATACATATAATATAAATACCAATTAATAAATAGTTTAAAGGATTCAAAACTTTTGTACTGGAATCTATTGTTTTTTGTTGGAGTGAATTGTTGCTGTCTAAATTTTTAATAAAAAAAAAACATGTTATTATTTACATCGAATTCAGGAGAGATTCGTAATTGATAAAATTAATGTAAATGTATCTATATTTATATACGAATGCAACAACGCTGGAGGATAAAATTAATATAGTTCGAGAAACCCATAGTTATTATTTTGTAATAATATTACAGGCGTTACATTGTAAGGATTTGTGACATTTAAAATTGCATATAAACTTGAAAATATTGGTGTATTGTCTTCCAAATCAAAACCAAGGATGCTGTTATTGCTTTTTGATTTTGTTAGCGTAGGCGCTAGTTACGAAAACCAATACCTAAGAATATTTCAAATATTGCAATGCCATTTAAATATTACTCATTTTGAATATAATTATATTATAACAAAACAAAATTTTCATTTGCAGTTTTTAGGTATTTAAAGATATATATTTATTTGACTGTCTTAACTTTGTATGTTAAAGTAATTTTATTACAACCAATTGGATGATTCTTTAGGTGCGGTGTGTAACGTACTGTACGTTTATATAACTAACGGCTACGCTAAACTGTGGTTAGCCTGATATGTTCATAGTTTATTTTGTTATTTCCTTCCGGTTATATGTCTTACACTGATGGTTTTAACCTTCTAAATATTCATTTTGTAGAAAATTATATAGTGACACCAATATCAAAATATTGTTAATATTTATAAAGTGATTGGTAAACTAATAATCAACGAAAAATTATCCTATAAAAGATAGACTTACATATTTTGATAAATGGATTAAATTGTTGAATTGGGCTTATTGAATTAAATATTAATCATACGCAGTTGTCTGTATACTTACTATTTAAATTCTTAGAATAATATTAACATCTCGGTATAAACAAATTATACCTCATTTTAATGTTCGAGCATTAAATAATATTTGATATTCAGAGTAAAATATTCATTACTTATCTTTTAAAGCATCAAGTTGGTCAAATTGATTGATTCTTATAAATTTCTGTTTTAAAATGTGGTTATTATTATTATTTTATTAGGCTGCTAATCTGATGTATTATTGTAAGATTTATGGTAATTTCAAAACTATTAAACACTATTGAATAAAATCATATGTAAGAATATGATATACTTTAAAATAATTAAATTTGGTCAAATAAATGAAAACGTTATAATGTATAATTCGAAATTTTATGTAATTAAGATTGTCGAAGTAATAATTATTTTTGCATTAATATATGTTTCACGTTCCATATCACAGAGTAATGGTCACAACACAATAATAGGGTCCAACTCTTCCATCCAATGTTACAGCAAATTAATAAATTGGACTGTTTTGAGAATGTGATACACGATGGTTTATTTATTACGGTCTCTTTACTCTGTGGGAAGGAATGTGGGGAATGTAAAATATTATCAAAAATAATCGAAGAAACATTGATGGGTACGGGAATCTTTGTTTCTGAGGGAAAACATAATTAGTCCAACATTTTATATCTTTACGAAATTCTGTCCTTCGCTTCTATATGTTGATGTTATAAAAATATTTTATGTAATTCTTAATTCCTCTGTAGATGATAACTTGTGATAAATATATTTATAGTCGGATGACAGTCGCTAACACAACGAGGTAGCAATCCCGTACAAGATTGATTTTATTTTTTGTATAAAATCGTGCCTCTTGTCTTGGCCTGTCGTCTGCGAGCAGGGGTATTGTGTATATTTTTAGACTTAAAATTCAGTTTAAGATGTCGTTTAAAGCTAATTATGTTTTTTCGAAAAACGATTAAATGATTAATATGTGGGCCAGCGGCAGAAAGGATTATTGCTAGTATATGCTTACTTCGATTATTATAATAAAACGGATGTGTTTGACACAGCGTTACGGGTGGGTAATCGTTTATCAGCTTTAAGAACTAAGTATCTAATACCCAAGTCTTGAACAGACTCAAACTTCGTCTATGTTGAATAGAACTAACTAGTCTTATCGTAAGCCATAATCTTTTTTGCAGATGGCCGTTAAGTCTGTGTTATTAAGTTCTTCAAATGTTAATATAAAAGCTCTTTTGTGTTGCTGTGCATTTCTAAGTATTGTATGTATGTATGTTTATATATTGTAAATAGCTAAACATATATTTTTACGACTAGAATACACAACCAAAGTTGTTATAAAATGTGGTTGATTAAATATTAAAATTAATAGTTATGTTTATTTTTAGTATACATTCGACTAAAATTAAACAGTTGTATAAAACATCAATGTCTTGTCAAAGCCTTTAACATGACCGCCCTGATATTAATAAATACGAATTTATTGTTTGCTATATGAAATTCGAATAATATCAAAGCATAAAAAATAAGCCGTAAAATGATGGTAATAGGATGAGTAGCTTACTGTTTTTTGTTCCTAATAGCTTGCTCCTAAAATTCACCACAGTTATTGTCAATTAATAAAGCCGACATTACAAATATCTGTAAGGTATTTGGATTGTTATAATTTTATCCATCGACAAAAGCAGGCGTTAAGAGTACATTATTTTTAAGTTGTATTTTTTGTACATTTTAGATTCGAAAATATAATTATATCTAAATGATGAGTAGTTTAATTTCATTAATCTCTTCCAACCTAGTGAAATATTTAACGAAAATTTTGAAATTATCTAAGAATTACAATTTAAGGCGTCTCAGACGATGACTACCTAAAATGTTTTAGGTTTTGCCAGTCAGTCGGCTATTAAGGGAAACAATCCGTTTAATGGAATTACAGGAAATTTGAATAAATATTAAAGGTTTTTACCAAATGTTCAGTAAAAAGGGGAAACAGATTGCTCTTCTTTATAAATAAAAAATATTTTGTATACGATTTTTCGTTTCGATTTCTGCAGAAGATATAGTTTTTCTAATTTATTGTAATTTTTTTGCATTGTCATGTTGAACTCGTGACCACCTGAATGTTAACTGTGTTGTATTTTTATTATTCATTTCATACATTCTATTTATAATTAGACTGTCAGTATAGCTTGACGACAATAAGTATTTTGACACTATTAATGTGTCAGTGTCGTAGAGTGTATATGTTATGGACATATTTATATTGCCCGGGCATTATATATGTATAATGCTAAGCTATGTCGGACCAAGTAATTTATTATTAATACCTAAACTTCATTATTTATCACATTGTCAGGTCATTATGAATATTGCGATATGACCATTGGGCAAGTTGATAATAAAACTACAATAAACAGGATGGGGGCTGATATATTATAGATACTGGTAATAAACTATTCTCCGACTTAAGTTCCGACTCCACTTGATACTTGTCTGTCATACACCATTGGGGCCATCCATGAATCACACGAGGTTGTTTTTCTAATTTTTTGCCCCCCCCCCTCCCCGCTGGTGATATTTGGTGAGGTTTTGGGACCATCCCCCCTCCCCCCTGGATCACGTATATTTTTTGGAAGGAACCAAAATTTGGAACGATTTGTAGCTACAAATCGTTCAAATTTTCGCGCCGTTCAAATGTCTGTCAAACGATCAAATGTGATGTCTAACGAGGCCACCACCCCCCCATTGAAATTGCGAGATTATGTCACTACCATATAGCCACACG
>DVXP01004412.1:0-10386 GCA_018235645.1 Junonia grisea
GCAGGGACGTAGTGTTTGCGGTACCGCGGCGCGCGATACGACCCCGTCATAGAAAGTGGGTAACGCTAAAAACTCGACTTTCAAAACAAGGGAATTCCAAAATATAAAAAGTGAGAAAAATTCGAATAATTGCCGGGAATACCCTAAAAACAGCATTTTTCTATTTCCCATATAAAAGTTATCTAAATCGATTGAGGCAGTACGAAGTCTGCCGGGTCAGCTAGTATATTAATATATATTATAGCTAAGTGTGTGACGGGTTTAATAAAACAGTTTTATATGCACTTGAGAATGTGAAATTTTATTGCATAAAAACTGTTCACCAGTCGTAAGTGTTTCTCTAGTACGAGTTTTTGACAGTTTTCGATAACGTAATTCGAAACTTCAAGAAACTTGAATGATCTGAAGAATGTGCATTACGCTGCGCAGAACAAAACATTGGCTATTATTTAATCAAATCATGCGTTACTTTGCGGAGTTCCATGATAACAAATCAAATATTTATTTTGCTATAATCCGCGAAAACAGTCTAAATCTGTCTGGTATGATGTACACACAGACACTACGCACGTTTCACTCCGACAGTTCAGAAGACATGACTTCTCAACTGTCGGAGTGAAACGTACGAAGTAATGACTTCTCAACTGACCGTTGTAGAGGCAAAATCTCCTGAGGATGCTCCAGTGTCGGAGTGAAACGTACGTAGAGTGTCTGTGTGTACATCACACCAGACAGATTTATACTGTTTGGGGTTGTTCAAGTATTACGCAACGCAATTTTTGAAGACTTTAGACCCCTCCTCCTCCACATGTAACGCACCGTAACGTTTTTCTGTAACCCTTCCCCTAGACGTTACGTAACATTTTACCAATTTTTAGGTGAAAATGGTCACTAAAATAATTTTCGAGACCGTTTTCATCTAAAAATCACAATTGTCGTTACGTAACGCGTTGTAGTTATACCCCCTCCCGGTCCCATAACGCACCGTAACTTTTTATAAGACCCTCCCCTCCTCCCAAACTGCGTTACGTAATACTTGAACGAACCCTTTTCGCGGATTATAGCAAAATAAAAAATTAGCTATCTACCAATCAAGAGTCGAGATTACTTCTATCCATATGTTTTTTAATCTTTATATTATTAGTAAAGATGAACTAATCTTGTTAAGTACAAATATTTGGATGCAGACATAACAAGTTTTTGAGGGTACCGGAGGCCCAATTCCCCACCCCTTCCCCATTAATTCCCCATCCATTCCCTCTGCATACCCCCTAAAAGGCCGGCAACGCATTTTGTAGCTCCTTTGGTGTTGCACGTGTCCATGGGCGACAGCATTCACTTTCCATCAGGTGATCTGTCAGCTCGTTTGCCGCCCTATACCATAAAAAAAAGTCTCAAATAAATGAAAAAAAGATAAGAAATCCGAAGTTCAAATGAACATAAGTTCATTCTTCAGAGTTAACTCCACAATAACACTCCAACTCCACAGCACCGTGAGACCGAAACTCAACAGCAGCGGGACAAATAAATTTTATTGACTAATTGCTTCCCCCAACGCCGCTCGTATTAGTTGAAATTGCTTATAATTCGATTAAATCACTTGATGAGCCGGGCTTCCGTTGTACTCGAGATTTAATGTGCAAGATTGAGTTTCGCGTCGGTTTTTTTTTCATAAAACAATTAAAAGAATAACGCCGCTCGGTTTTCGAGCAGTTTAGCAGAAAGCGGTTACGGTAACTTGGTGGCTTTTTTTGTTCTCGTTTTTAGCGTTTACGCCCCACTGTTGCGAGATTTTATTTGAGTTGGTAGGTATATTAGGTAAAATTTGTTTATGGATTTGAATAAATAATGTTTTGTGCTTTTTGCGTGATTATTTTTTTTGTAAGTTAAAAATAATACAAGCGTATTCCAGACATTTTTTTATAAATGATGTAGTTTTATAGTATGTCATATGGAGGTAATATTTTTAAAAATTTTATCTCTCACGAAGGTATAATAAATAATATGATGACCTGAAACTACTAAACTAAACATTTAAATAACGACAAGATGCCTTTCGCTATTTTCAGTCAGAGCGTGATATGTGGCCTTACGTTTCTTGGTTAGCAAATTGCCGAAAATTAACTAAAATGTAAGTTTTTACTACTAATACTTGAGATTAGTGTTTAAAATAACAAACTTGTCAGCTCTACATATCAGGCATAAAAATAGGTAGGTCAAAATCAAAATCATATGAAAAAATACTATAGGAATTTTGTACATTTCTATTCTATTGATTAAAAAATACCATACCAAACTAAGGTATACTTTAAACTAACGAAGCGGTATGGACCCGTCCATTTCGAGGGGAACATTAAAATAAAATTATAGTTCCGACTTACGACGTATATCGGGTCTTAATTACTGATCTTTTATTCGTCCGTCCAATTTCTTTATTTTACGGCTGGACAACAAATTAATATGTAAATAAGGATGCCCGGTGGTCTGTCGATGATTTCACTTGTCGATTAAAAGTAATCGACAGCCTCGCTGATAACAGCGGGCCACTTAGTGGTACTCAATTATGGATTCGGTTTTCTTTAGCTGTTTTGAAGATGTTTCTAGAAGTTATTTGTGATGTAGTTGTGGGGAAATGTTAAAACATCAATAAATGATTTATTAACTGAAATAACAATACACCGCAATTCCACGAAAAATGTGGAATTGGTGTAACAGCTCACAAACCTAATGAGATTGCCTATATGACCAATTTAGTTGTATTTTTCAATTTGTTTATTTTGTTCCATAAATACATTTAACGTAAATGTAAAGTATTCGGTGTATCTGTATAAAGATATACAAAAAAAATGAAAACAATTTTGATATCAATCAAACCGAATTAAGAAAAAAAATATAGTAATAAATTACCAAACTATCGATACTCGACGATTTACAGCCCTTCCCTACGATGGTTCTTCTAACAAGCGATAGATGGCGCCAGCGGTCCGGGCCTTTCGACACAGGTAATAAAATAATTGTTGAACGTTAACATTAATAGAGACGTTACGTTAATCGGACTGTGATTCGAATTATTCGAATAATTTTCGATTCGTGACGTTGGTACGTGTATTGTTTTTCGTGTTGCGCAATTATTTTTTTTTTTTTTTTTTTTTTAATTGCAAGGTCAAAGGCTTATGTCGTTGGATTTCATAAGGCTGTTGGGTTTTATTTACCCAAGATATCTTTCTAATGTTAAAAAATATATCTTTTGATTTTTTACGATTTTTTTTTGTTCTTATGTAAAGGGTTTATATTATTCAGTGAAAGATTGAGGCTTTTATTTTTTTTAATCATGTCGTTAAAAAACCTAAGTAATATAGTTTTAATTTTCTACTATTTTTAAATAAGAAGAAGCAAAGGTATTAAACCAGACAGCCTGGATAATTAAAAGCTAGGATAGGATGCATATCTTGAATTATTGAAAATGATCTAATGCAAAAACTAGTTAGGTTTTTTACCTCTGATATTACACCGACTGACATATATTCCCATTAGAACTCAGTGCCGGTAATAAAAGTCCTAAACGGGCTTAGATCGCGCTACCTTAGTCTAAGAGTACATACAAGTAAGTAATAAATTAAGGCTTCAAACACATATTTGTATGGATGTAAGAATATAAGGAAATATATTTTTTATTAAAAATTTTAAGTAGATATACAATTATATAGTTCATATTTCACAAAGACTCTATAAAAATATAATTTACAAATATAAAAAGGAATAGTTCCGAAAACGCCATTGTTATCGCAAAAGAAAATACCTACATGAAAGAGGAGCGAGCGCGTTAGCTATTCGCCTCTAGATGGCGCTACGTGCATGCATTCTTGATAACCCTCGCTCTAAACCACGCTCCGTGTCTGTAATTTTTTCGACGAGAAATCCTATTAACATCGCTCCGCCACACCGATAAGCTTTCAACCGTGCATTTTTTATTCAGCACTGAAAAACCGTGTGGAATTTAAGGAGCTCGATGCGCTATTAAAGAAATAAACGCGAGTTTTATGTTAAAAATCTATAATTAATGGCATTCGATTGCAGTCGCAGACCCGAGCGGGCGTCGCCCCACGCGTTCGCGCCAAATGGCTAATTCGCGCGGTAAACATACGCGCCGTAAGTCATATTAACTAACCGATACGGGCGGAGCCGACCCGCGATCGCCGTCTCGCTCTAACGAACTAGAGAAACCCGCCGCGACCGTTTGTTTTTCCTTTTACTTCCTTTGAAATCTTATTTTGAATTTTATACCTATAGGGGCGTGGATGCGATGTTGCAGCCGCTCTCTCCCGCGGCGCCGCAGCCGTCTCACTCTGGCTTTTTGTGATTTTAATTCGCAGAACGGCATCGAGACGTGATTCGAGTCTATAGAAGTTTTTTATTGCGAATGTTCGGAATTAGTTGGAAGTAAAGACGGGATTTCGACAAAGTCGAGCTTATGCAGTATCGAGTGAATTCGAGTATCGCTTTTATTCGGGTGTCCTGGCCTCTGCGACATTCGTTAGATGTTTGTGAATGGACTGAGCATATGCAGTAATGGACTGTTCAATCTCCGATATCGACTACGAATTATTTTAATGGGATGGTTACAAAATAACAATTGACTATATATTTTTTACTAAGTTCGAATATAAGTGAGATGGCTACGAAGGAAACCTGGAATAAACTCTTTCTTATTTACTTGATTTTTTTTTCAATTATACCTTAAATGTAAGAACTATTAACAACAACATTGAAATCTAACCAAAAGCGCAGTCAGCGCAAACTCGTCGGTAAAGAACACAAAAAAAAAACATTAAATGCATCGTTAAAGCTTCTCATGGAAGTCGATCCTTTAACCTACTTCATTTAGCTGCAAAAGAAAAAAAAACTAATGTTTTTTTTCAAACCAGATTACGTTAGCCATAGAAGCCGCCGATGTTTCAATATTTGTGCTCTCTGTTGACACGCAAACCGTCTTAACCGTGCAAACAAAAGGGTTCACTAATGCCCTTTTTACCACAAAAAGCTTGGACAAACATTGGGGCAAACATTTGATCAAACACGAACCGTCGCGGAACCCGAATGAATGATCAGCCACAAACAATGACGTCTTATATTTCCTGAATCATAGACAACAGATTATACTCCAACCGACTCGAATATCACAATAAAAAACTCAATAATCAAAAGTTAACATCCAATAACGAACGAGAGAAATAGTTATTTCATTAAAGGCAATAACTTATTCCATAAAATACAAAATCATTAATCACGCTCCTCACAATCGCAACAACACGATAAATTAAATCACCATTTTTAATCTATCCACAGTATATCTTTATAATCTGCGCTCTTAACCATAGCTAATTGATTGAAAAAAAAAGTTATGTTTACAATCGGGGTTTAATCGAAAGCGAATTCTAAATTTAAAACAATCGTTCCGCGACGGTCGAGGTGCGCGGACGCGGGAGCAAATCCATTAGCGATTAACGAGCGATCGGGCGGGCGGTAAATTAAAATAAATATTTGCCGGCAGCGCCTGCGCACAAAGCGTCGCTTTCATGTGCGCCGACACAGGTGCCGCCGTACTGTCGCGCACACAAGACCGTATTATCTTACCGTATGCCTATTCCTATCTAGTCAATACGTATATTGGATTCAATTCTCTTTAGATGGACCAACTATAGATTTATTTTCATTTATTGGTACCTCTTGGTAGTTTTTTGTAAAGCTTTTCTAATACAGGTCATTTCATAAGTAAGATTGCATCTAGATAGTAATACAAATTAAAGAAATATAATTTAAATATCATTGTTAGTTTGTTTGGTTTTAATAGGCTCTGAAACTACTTGACCGATTTGAAAAGCTCTTTCACTGTTGGAAGCTACACTATCCCTAGTAAGCATAGGCTACATATAGAAAATTATCAAAGAATTAGTTAACCCGTGCGAAGTCGAGGCGGACTGCTAGTATAAAATATTTAATTTCATAGCTTTCGCTTTACAATTAAAATTTTATAATCTGTTAATTTGTAACAGATTATACAAAGTACACAGATGAAATCTCGCGAGCACTTCTGTTACAGCGTGTACTGTATAATTGCTCAGGTGGGTATCGATATCGTATTAACGACTCACATGCGCCAAAATGGCCGCCGCATTACAATAAATCATATTATGTTTTACATCTGTCACTCAGATTTACGATGGCGCCGATTCTGCTTTCAATTAACAACTTACACGATGTATACTATTTAATAACTTTATTTTACAATTAAAATTTTATATCTTATCGAGGAAAAAGTTTTAAGCTACAATTATAAGGCTGAATAAGGCACTACCAGTTTTTTTGTCAAAATAAAAAAAAAGTTAAACATTTTGGCGCGAGCGATGATTGACGTTTATCAGTGTTAATGATTGTTAAAGATTCCTTTTTTTAGATATTACATAAAAATAGTGGCAAGATAATTTTGATTTCTTAAAATAAACGTATAATTAAAGACTATTTAGAATAATAATAAACGATAACCAAAATCAAATTAATATCATAGAAAAAAACAATGATCTTTAAGAAACATATACTAGGTATTGTTTTTGTAAATAAAGATAGATAACCCGAAACCACAGACAACAGGAAGCTCAAGTAGTCACCGATACTCAACGTAATACGTTAGAACAAATAGAGCGACCATTAAAATCTCTTTTTGAGCATCACAATGACATCCGATATCTTAAGCCATTTATATCTTACTTACAACCTGCTTGGGAGCTTCATTTGAATAACCACAGATAAATAAATCAATTGAAGATGACGTAAATCTGTCATGGCGGTTATTAAAAATGGCGGCTACTGATATTTTGTTTAGTTTTAATATTCGATAACATTGTAGGTGTTGTATTTGTATTGATTGTAAATAGTATTTTGAAAAAACCTGAAACATTCCAACTTTTTTCTTTCCGGTTCTTCTGAGCTAGAATCTACATTATGAACCGGTGGTAAATTAAAATAAAAACGCAAACTGATGATGCAAAAGTGCCCCACAGCCTATTTCAATAAAAAATTGTTGACTTTGATTTTGACTTCATATATTTTTATATCCATGGTTTCTAAAATTAGCACGTTCAAAAAAACATAGCTATAGAATATAGAGCTTAGGTAATACTATCATAAGTACTGAATTTTGAGCTCCGCAATTATAAAACAAATAAGAGTAGACCAATTACCCTTATAATAGCTATCTGATTTAAGAGGGTTTACGCATAAGTTATCTACACATGTATTGACAGGAGTGGTTTGAAATTCTACTGTTTACCCATTTTGTTATTTAATGCTTTATGTGAATTTTAGAGAAAAATGTATCATTCTATTTTAGAATAGGGGGCAAACGATCTCACAGATCACTTGATGGAATACCATTGCCGCGGAAATGTCCATTTGCAACACTAGAGGAGCAACAAAATTAGTTGTTAGTCTTTTATATAAGAATTTCTTCTTCTAATTAAAAAAAGCTTATAACAAGGAAGAGAAATAAACACAATCTTATACATTTGCGTATTTAATAAACAAAACTCGAATATAATAAAAAATTTAACAATTTCATAGTCAAAGCCCCAATTGATATTTTTTGTAAATGTTGATTGCCAATTTAAAAAAAAGAGGAACAAAAAGCTCGCAGGTGTTAAATAACTTAGTGTTTAACTTAAAGAAATGTTTTTTTTTTGGTTATGTTCAAAATTAAAATTAAGCTTGTTTAAAAAAATGGAGTCATCCACATTTCTTACACCGATATAATTATCTTTATCGCGATATAAAAGCTGATTATCATTTATTTTCGCACGAATTGTAGTGTTCTGTCGTGGTCACGAAGTTAATATCACTTGCGGAGAATTATTGTTTGCAAAACAACGCTTGAATAGTATTAAGCATACATATATTTTCATAGTTTTACAAAGACGAAAGTTTTGATTTTTAGATTTTTTTCGTTTTTACAGCAAAAAGGCTAAACCGATTTGGCTGAACATTTAAATGGTGATGACTTATTGGATTGACTAGAACATATGTAGGCTATATTTTATTCCGAAAAACTTAAAGTTCCTGTAGATTAGATATAGGTAGGTATGTATTTTCATAACAGTACCTAATTATAAACATCTACTAGGCAATATTTGCACAAGCGCTACAAGTAAAATGCCGCTTGCATTATGTTTCGCCGCGTGAGTGAGGGTACCGGAGGTCCAATTCCCCACCCCTTCCCCATTAATTCCCCCTTCATACCCCCTAAAAGGCCGGCAACACATTTTGTAGCTCCTTTGGTGTTGCAAATGTCCATGGGCGACAGCATTCACTTTCCATCAGGTGATCTGTCAGCTCGTTTGCCGTCCTATCCCATAAAAAAAAAATAAAAACTTGAGAAGTTATAATATGCACATAAATTACTCCCTAGACTTCACGTTTTCGAATTTCAAGTACCAAATACATACCTACCTAAAATATTAGTATCTAGATTCTAGAGATTGATATCAATATAAAAAAAATTATAAAAAGAGATTATATCGTCAAACTAGGGATAACTAGGTACAACACCCTCACAAGTTAAATTACTTGAAAATAATATTTTATTCCTCTTTAGAAAAAAAGTTAATAAAATAATATATTTTTTATTTAAAGTATACATGAGCCCGAAGTTGTCCATGCACTTTTTTTTATTTATTTATTTTTTTATTATTTTACCTACAAATTTCTATTATTTTTTGCTTACAATTTTTTTTTAAATAATATTCAGTAAATTATTAAAATTAAGCCATAAAACAATGAAAACATAATGAACGGCAACATATCGGACGCGGACACGCGGGAGCAGGAAGCATCATGTCCGCTGTGGGAGAGGCTGGGCTGCGCGCGCGCCGCTCGGCTCTGCAGGCGACGGCTCCGGCGGGTTGCGCCTGAAGGGAATGGGAGGTGAGTTGACAGTTACTGAGAGTAAACATAATAAAACATAATTAACGGCAACATGTTGGACGCGGACACCCGTGAGCAGGAAGCGCAACATGAGTGGGCAATTATTACTGAAATATAGCGAACGTACATATTCATGGGCAACTGATAGTTTTGTATAAATGATGCGAAGTTCGCAGGATGCAGAGTTTCTAACGAAACATGCAGGTTTGGTAGTTCTTACAAATTTACTTTACTACCAAATCAAATCAAATTTTATTTCAGGCATAACCCTAACATAGGTACATTGTGTGTTGATTACATTATTAAATTTTAAATTTTAAACTACCGAACATTATATTACCTATAAATACAGTTGCTCTCCTCTAAGTGTTCATAGGGGCAGAGAAGTTGTCATACTTGATTTAAGAATCCAAACACACAAAGAACCAACCAAAAATACTTAGTAGGTAAGTCTAATTTAATTGAGTTATTTTTACTTTTAAGTTCCAAATTAATTCAATTCTACCTTAAAAAATCCAGGATTACAAAGTCCTTGTAAGGACTTAATTAATTTACAAATGGCAGCCATATTTACAAGGAAAATCAAGATAACCAGAGCCTTGGAGTTAAGTTATAAACATTTTATAACAGTTAATATTACCTTTGCTTTATTTTTATGCAAATGTCTCGTGGTTTACGTGATTTTTTAACTCATGACGGAAGTAAGAAGTAATATAATGTAATGTAATGCAAAAGCAATATTAAACGTACATTTCAGATTACAAAGTCTGAAAACTACTTACAACTGTACATACAGTAACTGATAACGATATCTCTGGCACTGAAACTCATACATTTGACATTTGACAGGAATATAAAATAGTCGAAATAATTAAAGGATAAAAAAAAATACAAAAATTTTAACGTTTTTTCAGACAGCTGTATGTTTGCCAAAAATGGTCGCATCGGTATCATAAAACAAGTATTATAAAGCTTTAAGTCACTAGTTTTAAGATTTTGCGACCAAAAAAAAATTATGGATGGACGATAAAATGATCCTAAAACTATTTTGTTTTAAACAAAAAATTCTTTGTTTAGCTTAAACTTACGGAATCCTAAAAACATACATTATTAATACTTAATTTCGTTGCGTGTGCGTTACTAGGGGAAGGGCATAGTGACATTAACAGGTCCAAGCTGCATTAATAATGCCCACGATATTCCCGCCGCTAATTAATACTGAACTATTTTTATACCTTATCTAAGGTGCTATAATATGGATGGAATTGATTTTTTTTTCCATTTATGTTAAGTTAAAAATGTCTACGCACAGGTGTTCTATTGAGCACACTTTGTTTGTAACTCGGCTACGTCGAGTTTGTAATTCTTTTGTTGGGGGATGTATAAGATTTTACAACAGGATCCCAGAAAACG
>DVXP01004413.1:0-10385 GCA_018235645.1 Junonia grisea
ATAGAGAGAAAACCATCGGAACCTCCTAATGCAGAGTGAGGTTAGGAATATTTGGGGGCGATACGGGATTTGAGCTGTTGTTTTGTCATGCATTATAAAAAAAAAAAAAAAAAAAAAAAAAAAAACAGGAAATACAATAAATTCACAGTATAAATCAATGTCGCCTAATTAATATAAAAAAACATAAAAACTATTGCACTAAGTAACAAACGTAAACATGGCATTTGTATTGCTAATCAGGAATGCGAGTTTATTACTCAATACACGTTAATGCAATCTGATGGATACCTCTAATACATTAGTCCGAAGGTTAGGAGTCAATAACAAGATCTCGACGTATTTCAAATTGTACCTCATAAACTACGCGATAATCTTGATAGGTGATTCGTGGGAATAGAAGCATCGAATTATAGCATCCCTTATAATTGCTAACATAAAATAAGGTGCAAATGTTGAGTACAGCTAGCGTTTTTCCATCTTTTTTTTTTTGAGTTTGTTTATTAAGAAAGCGTCAATATGTCTACTATATAAATTAATTTGAAATACAAAATTTAGACTTCAGAGAAATTGATTTTATTTTCGTAGTGAATTCTACTCGTATATCCCAGTGTTAATTTTGTCTGCGCTAAATTTAATTAAGTATTTTTATATCTTATCAAAATGTAAAGAGACATTATTAGCAAAGTTTATTTAAGCAATACACGACTATATCAAAACTAAAGTCGTAGGTAGGTATGCTTTAAAACAATAACAAATTAACTGTCAAAAAAGTGAGTTAGTTAGTTCACATTTATTTATTTTCCTGAATAAAGCAATACATTTAATGTAACGCGAAGTCACGAACGTCGATATAACTAATTAAAAACACCCACAATCTTATCAAAAAACAGAAAAGCAGCAGGAAACAGTGTAAATCAAACAAGGGAGGATAAATACCGGCGTTTCCTTTGACCAAATTAATAGTCTCTATCGTCCCTTTATCTATTGTAGAAGAGGCTGTGGCTGTTATCTGGCAAATATGTAGTTTGTTCAGGTATTAGCACGTCCTTGCTGGCATGAAGAGTTTGATTTACATTGTAAATGGAAATTACGTTTGTTTTATTTTCGTTTCGTGTTTGTATTTTGGTGGCTCTAATATTTTTTGCATTGACTGTAGCGAATTACTAAATTATAATATTCTTTATTGATGCCGTTGTTACTGTAAGGAACCTATTAAAAAGTTGGCATTGACTAAAATATTTTGTAGTTTTAAAATAATAATTAAATTGAATGTAACAATTGTCGTCATAACGATAATTTTGCAAACTATCATGTTGTTTAGTCTTTTTATAAAATGAATGTAAAATAATGAAAAATTACTGAGTCCATTTCATTATGTCACAAACAAAAAGCTTTACACAACATTTCACAACTATTTCTTTTTCATATAACCACATAAAATCAGTGGAAAAGTTATCGTTTTATGATATAAGAACACAGAACAAGAGTCGCTAACATTTGCTACGTGTTTATGAAAGAGTAAACAATAATGATTACAATTATATCACGCGTCTAGGACTGTCCGTTTTACTTCTGATAACAGTCTTATTTAATTAAGAGCCGTTCTTGTTTGTGGTAGATAAAGCTGTAATTTATAGAGGCTAGTAAAGCCTCTCGTTTTATGACTGTTTAAGACTGACGGCTTAGGTATGGTACGCGGTTTTGCTTGAACGAGATGTTAATTTGTGGTATCCGATGTCTATAATACCTTTTTAATACTTTTATTATAAAGAGTAACGATTTGTATACTTGTATCTTTGACAACGAGTAAACCAGACAATTATTAACAATTATTAAGCACATATTATATCTATAACATTGTTTCGTCCTTAACAAGCTGGAGCGAATGGCTCGTTATAAATGAAGCTAATATTTGTATGCTGGCTATGTGAAAATTATGAGATACCTCGACTTAAAATTTCACTGAAGAGTGGATCACATGTAATATCGTCAAAGTTTTTAGGTTGATAAACTAAATCAAAAAGTGGACGCCATTTTTCACAATATGCCTATCCTTAATAAATTAGAGATCTGTTAAATTCATATCTCAAAAGCATTTACAAAGACAGAGCGAGAAAATGTTGTGAGATGAATATCCCTAAGATTTAGTAGGAATGTCATATTTTTACTTTTAGAGGTTCGACATTTTCCAAGATAATATGTAAAGTGTAAACATTCAAAACTAAGTGATTACAATAGTGGTGACCATAAAATGAAAGAATAAATATTTTTCTTACATTATTTGACCCACACTCAAGTTTTTCCACCTGCTCTTTTACAAACATTTCAACTCTAAAAAAAGTAATAGCTACTAAACTATTATACGAAAAAGTTTAAACCAAAACATTTCACGAGCTTGCAACAAACAAACCGTCTTACATAATTCTATAGATGTCAGTCATAAAAACAAATCTCATTCCTAGAAACATAAATGATAGTGCAATATAATGACAATATCGTCGTAAAATGTGCTCCTTTGGCAACCTTGTGATAACAGGTGATAAGCTGTTTGTAATTTAATTAATTCTGTTACAGCTATTGCGAGGAAATGAGACATGTTGAGGTTATTGTCGGACACTATTTTTATCTGAATGTAAAACAATTTAATTAAATTATTTTATTTAATTGTAAGAAATGAAACATTATTTAGGCGGTTCTATTGACATTGTTTTCAGTGTTATATTATTCACACATTTTGATATATGATTAGTAATTTTGATGGGAAACGAATGCTTTGTGATCGAATTCTTTTTGTATAATTTATACCTTGAAAATTAATGAACTATAAAATACGTTTCTTAAATTTCTAAAACGTACCTAATTGTAATTATTTTAAATTAAAAAAAAAATGTCTACCTTCCGAGTAATTTTGATCGAAAATATATTTTAAACATATTTTAAAGCAAAAGACAATTACATTTCTGATTGTTGCTTCATTTACTGCAACACCATTTTATTTTAGTCCCATTAATACTATAACAATACCATACTATACCATAGAAATCCGTATTTCCAATTAATAAAATATCCCAAGCTTCAATAATTACTGGACGTATGCATACAGACATTATGTTTGTATAAAGAAATTAATGCGTTTCATTGTCCATATATCGGAGGCCCGTTCGCTTAATCGCTTATCGAAAAAATGCAATAAAACGGGACCCATGGTCAGCACCATTAGCAATCGACCGTGATTTCCCATAAAACTGAATAATTATTCACGGTCTCATCTATATATATTTTTTTCACCCTGCCATTTTCTGCCACCATTTATCAATCCCATAATCTGCTACAGTTAGTCATAACCGAGATATTTCCGAACTCACCGCGACCGTTGAGCGACGTTCGTACTAAATTTTTCGAATATATTTTTCCGTGCAAATAACAGATGTCAAGTGTGATATATCTTGTTGTTTTATGATACGGCTATTTGTTCATGATTTGTTTACAAATGTTAAAATAAAAATTACGTTATACCGTACGATAAGAAACCGAGCTACATTTGTTACAGAAGTTTTTAACGATGCAATATGTCATTGTTTGCGAACATCTTGACGATCACATTAAAATATGAAAAGTTTATTTGTATTACACTTGTATGCATGCGTTTTGAGCGATCGGCGATAGTTTACAAATGTTCCAACACCCGTTGCTAGGACATACCGCCGTCGAATCGTACACATATTTGATACTAAACATTATATTACATTTATCATTGAATATTTATTCTTTTTAAAGTATTCCATTATATTAAAATAAATTCAATATGCTATTCTATGGTATTGTTGTCCCATCCCCTAAGGTGAAAGGTCGCATGGGGCACACGACGGTCAGCGGCGAGTGGTACCGACTGGAACCCATCGCATTTGCTCGAAAAAAACGCGACCATTTTTAGACAAAGACAACCATTGCGTTATTTTCTTTCTAAACCCAATTTTTTACAATACTTTTTTGGAAATGGATACGCAAGTTTGTCTATTAACGCTAAATGGGTGAAAGAAAAAATGATTTTACCCAAGCTTGTATTTTTACGCGATTTTGGGTGTTATTACTCTAGAAACAAGGGCTGTTTTCCTATAATATTTTAGATGTTAATACAAAATGTAATTAGATATTCGTGGTTATTCATTTCGATGTAATCTTTGTATTTTGTGTGATTGCGGACACGATAAGCCTATTGGCATAATAAAAAAAATGCATAAATAGCTTTTTTAATATTAAATTTCCAAAACCGAAAAAGATAAACTAGCATTATTCGTTTGTCATAAAAATATGAATACGAATATAAAATAAATGTTTTTCAGATTTCATTACTAGTGACTAATAAACATTTCTAATGAGCATGATTTTAAAACCCCCTTGACATATATTATATACCTATTCAATAGAATAACAAGCAGTAATAACTAAAAGTAACTAAAAATTGTACGGTCTATATATAATAGTATTTATTTAATTAAAAATAAATAACCTTACAAATTTTCGTAGGTCGTAAAGCCTGACTTAGAATTTTGATTTTTGATGATCTTTTCAAAATTAGATTTATTGATTAACGTAAACATTTATGAACGCAACACATCTATTGTTATGAAACACAGTTTATTTACGTTTCAAAATGTTTTCACAATATCTGTTATTACAGAAAGGCCTGCCTGTCCATCACAAAAGTCGAGTCTAACCCGGAGCGGACTCTAACTTCAACGGAATCCAATCAAATCCCTTAATCTAATAATTTAATTTACTTCGACTACAATCAAAAGTTCCCTCTGTTCGTTTGGGAATCAATAATAATTTTGTTACAGAGGTCGTTAGAAAGACATCATTAATTTTTATATATATTTGCTGTTGACGTTACTCCTAAATTTTGCTTTTGATCTTCCGTCACAAAGAATAGTTGTAACAGAAGTAAATATATAGTTTCTTAGTAAGAAAATAATTTGTTATTACTAATTTTTTTTTATTCAAGGTTGTGTGCGCTCAAGAAAATTCAAATTATACTCGAATAGATACAATGAAGCAGAAAAATAGATACCAAATATAAAAAGGCGTATTTTTTAGATATACATTATTTTAATCGTTATCAAAATTAAACAAAAACCATTAAGTATTAATAGAAAACCAGAAATCTATTTAACATGAAAATTTCAGGTCATCGACCAAAGTTAATCGGTTTTTCAAGTCAATGCACTATTATCAATTTGCATTTAAAAATACATGTAAGAAAACGATACCACATACTGGTTTTCGAAAACCCGTCATATTATCGCTTTAACGACAAACAATTGGTCGGTGACCAGCCATCCATCTACATATTTACATACCTATCAGAGAACAAGTGGCCCATTGTCGTTGTAAACTGCTCGGATAGTAAAACTACCGGAAAAACCGATTATAACCACGCAAATATCAACTTTACTAACCAAACAATAAGACTCAATTTTCAATGGGCTAGCTATTGGAGAAAAGCGTCGGGAAAGAAAGCGATCTGTTTATCGAAGGTGGACTTTACTAGTAGGAAATAAGGTTGTATTTTCGTTGGCGGTTCTGGGTGGTTCGTTACAATGAAGCAGCCTATATACGCCCGCACGTCCTCTTTAGATAAGATAGTGGCCACGTGAAATAAGCGACACCAATACACTAATGATACCGATACCGGTGCGGTCGCGGACCGGTAATTAATTGATAAAGATGTTTTAAGGCATTACTAATTTCACTTCGGATATCTTTTCGCGAATTTTCTGAAACGTTATGCGCAAAACTTTTAGTGTAAATGCGAAAGTAATTTTGTCGGTCTGTCTAGTAGTAAATGCTTAAGTCGGATGAATCCGCTGAAATGTAGAATGTCGGATCGGATGAAAATATAGAACTGCAAGTAAAAACGAATATTCCTATAAGTCATAAAAAAATGTGTAGAATATCTAAGTGTATGATCCCTTCCTTCAAAGAAAAAAATACAGTTGTTTAAACTGAAACTTTGGGGACAGTTCAGACTTCCATTCCTGTGAATGAGCTTCAATTTATTTATTAAAGAACATTTGGATGTTTGCTTTTAGTAATGGGACGAAAACTCTAAAAGTTAGAAATAATTGTAGTCAACCTTTATCAAAAAAGGTTTACAACAGCTGAAGAAGTCAAATATTGAATTTGACTTATAATCTCCAAAACCAATATAAATATTCCAAAACATTATTTCTTGAATAAAAATACATACTAAAAAGTTTAAACAAATTATTCTCATGGCATTACGGTAAGCGATTATCCTAGATTTGATATCTTCTTCCTATATGTTAACCTTAGTCTGCGGCGGGGACGGGAAAGGCCACGGTGGTAAAATTACATAATGATCCCCTATTTCGTGGATACCATCCACTTTGAAGGACTTTAGTGAGGTTACTTTAGTTTATCGATAGATTTATTGAATTTGATGCCACGAGCTTTGAGTAGCCACTCGATTGGTGTCTACGGTCGTAGTGTAAAAAACAATCTAGTTAAATACTGGGATAAACTATTTTTTTATCCTTTTTAGTTAAACTGTCAAATGGATTCTTATTAAAAAAATTATACGGGTCTCACAGTCGTTTGACGATTTTAGCTGTTTCTTATACTTTTGAATTTGACCATCTACAATTCTACAATTCTACATATTTACACAAATTTGAAAAATTCACGCCTGTATGCGGATACTCTTGGTATTTAATCGAATTACATGGATTATAACTAAAAACACCAAAAGTCAATTCTTACAGTCAACGCCGTGTAGAAGAATATTCTAGACTACACTTTCCTCATTTATCGACACAAAAACAATTTAACCTAACCCCATCACTACACTCGTGTTATTTCCATAACTAATTGCAAATTGCTTCGCGCTGTCAACGCTGCGTGCTAATGTGTCATATCATATCCACACATTACACATAACCCTTATCACCTACCCCATAAGGACGATTCTATAACGTATTTTAATAATCTAAGGTCCACTACGACCATGTTCTTTTGACCCCGCTATTATGTATATTACCTTGAAAATACCGAGAGTAGATAGTTTTTCCTTGATGGCTTACAAGTAATGTGTGTACGTTCAAAATTCAATATTCTATACGTGATATTGAATATGTTTAAATGAATAAAAAGGCGATTAACAGGAAAAGTGCTAAGTATATTTATAATTGTTTATTTTATTAGTTTATAACATCATTTTAATACAATACGTATTTAATATCTTGAAATTATAAGTGAATATTATATTAAACCTAATAGCTGATAAAGCTAAAAAATACTATAAAATATTGGACAAAGTTGTTAGTCGCCAGCGACATTACAGATCGCCAGCGATTGTCTAGACGTGACTTTTTACAGCGACTTGAGTCGCTGTCGTTTTTGATAGAAAAATCGACTCAAAATCAATATTTTTTTTATGTTTTGTTATTTACATAACGTTTCGATCGAGTCTACCGTACCTACCCATTGACGAAATTATTAATATAGATTACGCTTACCTATTTTCGTCCTTTCTACAGTTTTCTCTTTGTTTTATTTAATTACTAGATAAATAAGTGACCTAAATATTGTTAACGAAAGTTTGTAACTATATGTAATACCGTCAGTAAATAACCAAAGAGGTTGCAACATAATCGTCATAATATAACGGCTTATTACAATTTCCTTCATACTCTAAATGTATATTTTAATGTTAAAACGTAAATTCTTGATAATATTATGGCCAGTCACGTATCCAACACGTATCAATCTATACTATATAATACTACGCGAAATTCCGTAAAGATATTTTAATAAAAAATCATTATCAAAGAAACCGACAGATTCATCATATTCCAACGTATCTAAGAAATTTAACACTATCATTCTGGTTCGATCTTGGCCAAAATTTAATTCTATTATTTGGCCAAAAATTTACTTAGCGTAGGATGGCCAAATTTATTGTTAGTTATTCAACATTTAAATTTTTATATTATAATATACTTACATACCTATATAGGTATGTATATTATAACGTATTATTATATAATAATATCTAAAATTAAAATAATTTCATTATGTGTAAATTTACAACGAGTATAATAGTTAGTCATTAATTCCTAGTCTTTTTAGTTGTATCTGGAATTAAAACGTAATTATAGCTACACCAACAAAACATAAGTTTACTTTAACTTACTGTTTAAGATGTTACTATAACGATGTTATAATTAAAGGCTGTTACAGTAAGGTAAGTACAGTACGATAACTGGATACTGACTCAAAATTGAGTATTGTACGAGTATCATGTCTTTACTCAACCAATGGTCACCCTACACAAGGATACTGTCCGCTAAGTAAACACGGGTGCTGGCCCGGGCGAAATTCTTCGCGGTTCGTTTGACGTATTCAAAAGACTTATACAAACTATACAAAAATATATTTTCACTTCAAATTAAAAGTACTCGCCAATATCCACTCTATTACAATAACCTTAAGGTAGTATCCTAATATTGTAGTGGTAAAAGTTTAAACTAATTTCGAAAAAAAAACATAATCACGTTAAAGTTACACGGTAGCGGAATTTGAAGGCGGTTTGCGTCCTTTTATGCGATTTTAAGCGTAAAATTTACAGTAAAAATTTTGGTAAGTTTTTTAATACCGCAAAAATCCGAACGAAATAATAATTTTTAGTACCTATGTATAATTCACCGTATATCTAAGTCTTTTAATAGTATAATGTTACCCTGTTATCCACCACCAAAATAAAAATATTTTTGAACGTACCTATTTGCTAATGTGTAAGCGCTTAACATTTTCTCCCAAAAATACCTATTACATGCGGTTTTTTTATTGCTTAAAATTAAGTTCTACTTCTTTTATTTTAGATATACCTACGGGTAGGACAATCTATTATTATTGTTATAAAATATAAGCCCAATGTATAATATAAATAAGATTATTATGTACTCGTATGTACATTTTGTAATGATCGCGAAAATTTAACAAAATATTGACTACTAAATAAAATGTTTAAGCGCCTTCGGGGTGCAACTGTTTCTTTTATAATTGCCCTTAAGGGCCGAGAATCCAAAATGTATTGTTACGTGACCCAGCTGAGTATACACGCTACTATAACTTAGATTTATCCTAAAAAATCTCCTACTCGTAACATGCTTAAATTAACAACGCTAAGATAAACAAAAATCGTTTCAAATAAAACTATTGAAGAACTTTTTAAACCACATAAATTATATTTAAGCAGAACTACTAAATCTATATCGTACATATATGTACAAAGACATTAACCAATCAAAAAAGATCCGAAGTACAGTTACGAACATTAATTAATAAAATATAAGAAAATTAAATCTAATACCTACACCTTATCACCGGCGGTACAATCAAGTACACAACTAAAGCCACTCGAGGGCACAGAGAGCACACGTGTCGATGTGCCTTAATCCACGGCTTTGCGTTATAATCCGACCACCCAGTACCGCGACCATTATGCTGCCCACAGAAATAGTACCCCCATTATTATATAGAACAGTACACATAGGTGCCATTATTATTATACGCTATAAAATCGAGACCACCTACGTGTAATTTTTTTCGCGAAACACTTTTCGATGCGAATGTAATGATCCGTTCGTGATTTTTTGGCTTTTACGAAGTATGAACGTTTGTTTGATTTTTTTTTTGTTACAAAGAGTATTCGCACTTAGCGCCTTTGTGTTATTCTAAATTGGACATAAGCCCATGTAAATGCTCTATGCATCGTGGTTAAGAAATCACATTCACAATGAAGATCTTAAAAAAATATGTACTAACAAAAAAATAACCACTTAATCTTACAACATTGACATATGTAAAATTCGTTAACATAATGCGAAATAAAAATTAATTTAATGATTTAATACTAGGCCCCAGATCTATTAGAAAAAAAATACAACATTTAATTTTCTTAAGATTTTCGTTGAAGATAAATAAAAGAAAATTAAAACGAGCACGACTTTTCGGAGTTAGTATAAACAAAATAATATTGACCATTCTTCCTTGTCAATTAAGACAATGTCATACAAAAAATGTCTATATATCAATAAGTAATGACACGTCACAGTAATGTTGGGGCACTCGGCCGTGAGCAATGCGTATTAATGATCAGCGGCGATTAGCCCCCATACGCTAAGACGATTTTTCGCATGGGGCAGTAATCAAATTTTTGTAATTTGTATAGATGTAATAGAAATGTTACTTAAATGTCATTAGTCTGTAAACATTTTATAGTGAACTAGTGGACCCGACAGACGTTGTCATGTCAACCAAAGTGTTATTATAGCGTCTTTATTTTACATGTTTAAATAGAA
>DVXP01004414.1:0-10384 GCA_018235645.1 Junonia grisea
CGATTTGCAATTTATTTTGCAAACGTTATCTCACCTAGTACCGCCAACGCTTACGCATTAAGAGTTGGAAATAGGCTATGTTTTCTATATACAAAGAGGCAGACTGAGTAAAGTTACTTTCCCAAATCTGTCGTTATCTGCCGGTCTATATTAGCACTACCGATTTTAAAAAGGATTAAAATTTGATTGGCTATGATAATATATAATTCAAATGATTCACAATAAGAGAAAGAAAACAAACAATATTTGTGCGATTTCTTCACGGCACTTATGAAATAATATTGGAAAATTTTAAAAAAAATTCTCAATGAACTTTAAGGCATAATTTAAATTAAATTTGAAGTAAATAAAAATAGATTACAAAAATGTTAAACATGAAGGTAGGTCTAAATATTATGACATCGCATACGGGGCAATAATAACACACTTTTCTCCCGCTTACGTCATTTTTACCTGGCCGTCCGTCTTACGCTGGTGTGGAATAAAAATATTTATCCCAAACCAGCGTCGAAAGATCGACTTTTTCCCCTATTATGCGGGAGCAAAATAATCATATTTTTTTTAAACACATATTTTGCATAAAAAGTTTTTAAATTATTATTTAAATAGGGTGATTGGTAATTCAATTTTGATAGACCACCATTTTTGATAATAAAAAATCTATTTAATTTCCCGAACTTTCAACACAGGTGTGAGATAAATGCGTATATTAACCTCGGCTCCACGCCTGCGGCTCGGGTGACAACTTTACACCCGGGCAGAAATGTCCTGTTTTCTTTCCTTGGTTAATAATATACTATATCATAGACAAGAATTCGAAGATGATTTGTATTATATTAAACTTAAAGATCAAATCAAAAATCCGCGACCCAGCGGGATTCGAGCCCGCACCTTCTGCCTTGCCGGGGCAAGTGCTCTAGCCAGTTGAGCTATGGGTCCTTTCGCACGCTGTGTCGAAATTCTTGATCTGATGATGAGAGATGGTCTAAGCGACCGTGGTGCCGTCAATAAATTTAAAATTATTTCCCCACGTGTGGAATAACACGGAATAATAAAAAAACGATTTGTATGATTTTAATCGCTGTAAATATTTAAAGATTTTTTTTTCATTTCTCCTCAGTCTCTACGCCCCACGATACCGCCGCATCAGAGCTGGTTCCTCTGTCAGGGATCAGGGTGGCGTCATCGCTTACGTCCAGTATGCTCTGAACCACCCTAGCTATGGAGTCCAAAGTCGGTTCGATGGCGACATCAATGTGGTCAGGCTATCAAGCGCACTGGTTTACACACCTTTTGTTCAGCGCACTTCCATTCCAGTTCCGAGCTCTGTAATTCCTGATGATTTGCTAGTTGTTCAGGCCGGTTGGGGTGCGATGCTGGTGAGAAATTATTGTTATTATGATAGCAATTGCAATACCCGCGTTAACATGTCAAGCCAAAATCTACAACTTATATGGCCGAGGTTCTATAGCTCGTACAAAGATAGTTGAAGATTATCACGCGACTTCTCGTTACCTGGCTCAGATAAATCGGACTCTTCACACGAAGTTGCGTGATGTGGCAATGGACGTTTTAAAAATTTCCATGGTATGGCTCAGGGTATTGCCGGAACTACAATGCCCAAATACTTTAAATTTGGCAGGAATGTTATTTCTACAGTAGGGAGAGGCTAATAAATAATTTTACCAGACTCCATCATTAACAGTGCAAAACAGGATACATATATATGATATCTGAGCAAAGCCGCAGATAACTTCAAGTAAATTTTAAGAATTGACATAATTTTAGTGTAATAATACTAGATGTAGCAGAACTTCTCGATCCATCCTCATAATAATGTTATAATTAAGTTTTAAAATATTAATATTTTTTCATTCTTATAGCCAGGCAGCCAAGTAGCATCTGTAGTCCTTCGTAACGTATACGTTTTCACAATCAACAACACGCTTTGCGCTCAGCGTTACGCGTCGTTGGGCGGCAGACCACCAGTCACCCAGAACATGATCTGCTCCGGTCTTCTGGACATCGGTGGACGAGACGCCTGCCATGGTGATTATGGAGGTCCCCTGTACTACGGCAACATCACAATTGGAGTCATCTCTTGGGGAGAAGGCTGTGCGAATGGCACTTACCCTAGAATCAACACAAATGTCGCTTCCTACAGCAATTGGATCGTCCAAAACAGTATTTAAATTTTAAGCAAATTATAATATTTGTTTTAAGTAAAGGATAAGCCGTTATTTGGGAAAATGTGGGTTATGTTTTTAGATAATGTGAATTATCTACGAAATTTAGTTAAGATCATCTAGAGTGTATTTTTCAAATGTTAACATGTTTTCATAATTGTATTCGTTGTTTTGTTCAACAGAAATGACAACAATATTAAAATTATATAGTAGTATAATGAATTGAATACACTTCATGATTGCGTTTCTTTTTATAGGTAATCACAGCATGCACTTAATATTCCGTATATTAACTTGAATAGTTAGTGATGCTAGTATGGACAAATTTCTATGTCTTAATTCATTAATTCATATTGTACAGGTAAAAGTAGAAAAATAGAATAGCCTGTTCATTTTTTATTTAATTAAAAAGTCGAAAATTAAAAGTTTTATATACGACATGTTTACATCAATAATTTTCAAGTGAACTCGTCTAATGAACTATTTCATGTAGTAATCCAACTGCCAAATAATAATCTATAACATAATGGAATGTGACTTAATCGATAACTTATCTAATATGTTATAAACTACTATTCATAAGGGTCTGTTTCACAAGTTTATTTGACAGATGGTCTGGCCTATAGACCATACCTTTTTAACCCCCGACCAAAAAAGAGGGGTGTTTTAAGTTTGACCGCTATGTTTGTCTGTGTGTCTATCTGTCTGTCTGTGGTACCGTAGCACTTAAACAGGTAAATCGATTTAGTTCCAATCTTTTTTATTTCAAAGAGGGTTTTCTAGCGGTGGTTCTTAGACATATTATATCAAAATCGGTCTAGCCGTTTCGAGATTATCTTGCAATATGTGAATATAGTTTTTTCGGGTGGACTTTTACTACTCAATTTTGAAACAGATATCTTTAACCGATTGAGCTGAAAATTTGCACACATATTTAGTTGGGGTGACAATATACGATAAAATGCATGACGTCATTCTAAATTCAATATGGCGGACCATCCAAACTAGCAGAATATTTTTTTTTTATTGCATTTCTAGGATATGGGTGTCAAATAAACAGGATTGTTGAGAGTAACTTGAAAAATTGTATTATGTCATTCTAAATCCAAGATGGCGGAATGGTTATTTTTAATGGATTTCTATAATATGGGTATCAAATGAAAGGGCTGATTGAGAGTACCTCGAAAAGTAATATGACATTATTCTAAATCTAAGATGGCGGATTATCCCAGATGGCAGAATAGTTATTTTGATGCAGTTCTACAATACGGGTATCAAATGAAAGGACTTATTGAGAGTAACCCGAACAATTATGTATATGTATGCGTGTGTGTGTGAGTGTGTGTGTGTGTGTGTGTGTGTGTGTGTGTGTGTGCGCGTGTGTGTGTGTCTGTGTATTACTAGATATAACTTATAAAATAAATACCTACCAAGAGTTCAAGTTCCTTTAAACGTTAAAATTATAGTGACACTTTTTCACAATTATTCAAAATTGCGATTGGGCTTATCTAAGCTACTACAATAAAATTATAACGCCGATTACAACGAATTAAAGATTATCGGGTTATATATTTATTATATCTTATAATATAATCCCATATTATATCTGAATATTTTAATGCCGCTATAAAAAGTTATATTAAATTTAAATATTACAGCCTCAAATTTTCAAAATTTGCATTTATTTTATTAATTTTTCTTTTTTTTTCTTCTTAAAACACTCACATTAAGTGCTTGATTAACATTAATGCTATATCCAAACCACGTCAAATATCTCTATGACGTTTCTCATTAAATAATGAGAATAAATAAAATCCACTATTGGGAAAATCAAAAAATGCTTCCTAATTCTTTTATTATAAATTACTTTACAAGAATCACACCTGTGTCACTAAGGATCGCAGTTGTTGAAGTCTCGAAAGAGTCAGATAATTCACTAGGTACTTTCTTTGACTTGCGTAAGGTTTTCGATTGTGTTCAATACTCAACGCTAATCAGCAAGTGACGCCACTTTTGTGTCAAATGAATTGTCGTATTTAAGTAAGGTTCAGAAGGTCAACATCAATGGTAAGAGATTTCATTAGGCTCTTCTCAAAATAGGAGTCCTTCAGGGTTCCACTCTAGAGCCTTTACTTTTTTAAATTGATATAAGTGTCATGTCCTATCTTGAAGAGAAAACAAAATAATATTGTATCGTTTGCTCATGACGCTTCATTGATATTTAAAGTATAAAGAAACATTAAACTACGAAGTAATTAGTGCTTTCTTAGATATCACCGATTTAGTGTTCATGATTTAATGTTAAATCATAAGAAATTAACATATTGACTATACATTGCTTCTCAATTCAATCGCCCACGAGGGGACCATAATCCTTTACAACAAATTTTATTTACTTACTAGACATAAGCTAAATTAATATTTTAAAATGGATGAAGAATAAAAGTTAATGTTGACAAAATATCTTAATAAAAAAAGTAAATTATTCTAATATTTCATATTTATATGGCATTATATGAAAGAAAATAAGCTTACCTACCTATTTAAATTCTATCTACAAAACAAAGCTTGGACACAGATATTTTTATTATATTACTGCTACTTGTAATGCTATACACTCTGGTGCAAGACATTATGTCTTGTCCAGGACGTTTGGCAACCACACGTTTTAATTAGGTACCTAAAGGAAATGATTCACACTTCATCAGAGAAATATTGTCTATATCAAACTCTTTCCTGGGTTTAAGTCATTTGGGACATACTTGTAGCTTAGATAAATAGTGAGCCTGCTATTGATGACAAGTCTCTAACTAAATTCTGTCATATGCATAGGTCTGGACTTGGTATCGTAACAGATATTTCACCAATTAAGAAATGCCCTGATGTTAGTAATTTGAAATCAGCATCCATGGTATCCATTGATTTTAATGGCCGGCAATTCAAACAAACGCCAATTTGATAGAGTGGACCTATTCAGTACGTGTTACTTCCTCAAAAGTAAACTTGGAGTTGAAAATACGTCTTAAGTGATGTTTAACCGACTTTACACCGGTCTCCCTTAGGTTCCTAATTTTGAAATGTCAATTAAGCCAAAACTTAACACAAGTGTACTGGTAGTTCAAGCTAAGGCACTTTAAAATTAGCTCCAACGAAATTTCATCCTGGATCACTAAAAATATGATTGTACCTTTCCCTTCGATCTACAGATATAGTATTAAACAAACGATTCAAAAGACAAGTCAAATTTTAAACGAATGGCGTTCGTGGCCATACAAATAAAATAGCAATATATAATTAATAGCTTTGTGTGATTTTGCTCTTCTACTTTTTAAATATGAAGACTTGCAACTAGCAAAGTGTACGAGCACTTCCATAGTTTTAATTTTTGATGAAGCCTTCTTGGAGAGTTCCAATAAAAGATTGAAAAGACAAGTAGTCAACAAATTTTAAGTGAATCGCCTTCGAATAAAAATAACAATAAAGAATACAAATAAAAATAGCAATAAAAGCCTTGTTTGATTTTGCTCTGCTATTTTTTCATCTAAACTCTTTCAACTGTCAAAGTCAGCTCCACTATGTAGGAATAGACGAGCAGGAGTAATGTGCATCTTATGTAAATCTTTCGTAATATACATTCTTGATGCTTGTGCCTTCTATCTTGTGCAGATTCTGAAGACCATGAAATTAGCGATCAATGTTTAAAAATATATTTGGTTAAAGATACCTACCTACGATTTGAAGTGCTTTTTTCAGATTCGCTTAATGGAGATTTACTTATTGGAAAATTATCTAGATATGGTCATGAATAAAATTAATTTTAAGTCATATAAAATAAATTTATAATTAAAATAAATTTTGGGAAACTCTCACCAAGCTAACTATAATCCGATATTCATCCTATTTTGTAATTGAATATATTTTTACATTTAAAAGATATGTTCAAGTCATTTTTTTAAATATTGTTTTGGTTTTTTCGGGAGATCATATCTAAGTGAAAATCATTATAGAAATGGAAAAAAACCATTTCTTCCTTTTGAAAAATTCTAACAATGGTATTTTTTAGATTCTTTAAATGTTTAGTAGTTTTTTAGTATCTTCATCTTTTGGTTTTTTGAAAATCAAAGAAAATCTTGGAATTTTAATTTGACCCACTTCGATTAGAATGAAATTTTGCTCTAAATTCTGATGATAACACATGACTAGCTAAGAAAACGTCATTAAAAATCCAATGTGGCGGCCTCGCCAAGATGGCGGACAGACTATTTGAAAAGCACTCCCATGATATGGATACAGGAACAGTTTAAAACTCACGGGGAAAATTCTTAGCAACAATGACGCACTGGCGGAATTGGAAAAAAAACGGGTTAACGCTGTATTAAATTTGGATGCGTAAAGCTGTAAATGTTGTTTAGTTTGTTAATAATAAATATCTTTATACACCTATTAAAATTTTAAATTATTAAGTAGTAAATTAGGTTTGAATGATAAGAAGACTAATGCTTTAACTGCGTTTCTTTGGTAACAAAAAAAATTATATGCGCCTTATTTGATTTAGACCTGATATAGCATAATAATAATTGAATTTTGTCTTCATATAAGCGCCTACGATATAATCAAGTGATCCTGACGGAACATGCATTCGAGTACAATGTGAAATGGGATTCTTTGATTTGTCTCTTAAATTTGATTTTTGTACTGCAACCCACCTCGATGATTTGCATTCGTCCAGATAAGGAGACAACAATTTCATTTTCCAGTCATTCTTTACGTATTTCTTACTAGCAGGCTGCTTGGGCTGTGCACGGGTATTTTATTAACTCTTTTGAAAATTTAACATTAGTATATGTTCACCAGAGATAGCGTAACCAACAGTGTAAATAATTCAAATTCGCCTGAATATTTGCGGTCGTTTCATTTCATGAAGACCCAGAAGGAACTTATCAAAGATGCCATCACACTAGACACCAAGATTCTGCAGCATACAAAATTTTGTGCAAACTTACTGCAATATAGGCTTTAATTTTGGTGTTTAATTTGGTTATTACTTTCTATTCTATAATATACAACAGTAGACCAAGCTTTGTTTGAAGAATCGCAAAAACCGTGAAGAGTGATATTATCTAATTTCTGTCTTAGTCTTTGACCCTTACCTTATTTGAATTACCAAAATCTCTTCTTATTTTTAACCATTCTTCTTCAAGTTCTTCAACGTATTCATCCTTCCTCCATGAAATCCTTCGTTAACCATCCTCCTTCACTAATTTTAACTAGATATTTTTTGTGTATTGGTTTTGACATATTGCTTTTGAGCGCCATCTCATGGCTAAATTTCTAAAGACAAAAAGGTCCTACAACGGTCAGTTGCGAAGTCACACTGACCGTGTTGGAGTGAAACGTACATAGAGTGTAGAGTACATCATATCAGACATTTTTGATAGGGGAGCTCAAACGGGGATTTTCGCAGTTACTCGAGCGCGTCAGAAAACCATATGGGGAAAAACCTTGCACCCTATAATGTACCCCTACCAAATATGAACACTTAATATTGGTGGATTTCAGATTATGGGTCAGGACGACAAAGACATCAAGATGAATTTCTCTGGAGTTTATTTTTTGCATTTACAGACATCAGCCATGACTTATGGTCGCATTCAAATCGTCAGTATTTTGAGTAGGAGTTATTAGAGGGTTCATTTAACATTCCCTGTCAATATCTGACGCGCTCGAGTATTTCCGTGTAAAACTTCCTTTTTTTTCCATTTTCGAAAACCTGTATAAACTCCCCCCACCGGTGAAATGTAAAAATTCATATAAACTTTTTCTTTTTAGCATCTAATCTTCAAAATCCAATAGGTCCTCACGACGCTTTAGTAACTACAAAAGCATCCCGAGCTCATCTACAATAATAATCAGGAAACCTAGTCACAATGTCCAGATACAAACAAATGTCAAAGTCGTTAAGAAGAGACAATACAAATTAGACCTGTGCAAATAGGTTTTGAAAAAAAATAATTTATAGTAGAGTGAAACCAATTCCAAATGGTAGAGAATACAACAAATATGAAAAGAAAAATAATTTGCGGGCGATTTGTGTTCGGGAAGTGGGAGGGGGGAGGTTTTAAGCCTAAAAAATGGGTTTATCTTATTTTTCGGGTAAACTACGGGTCCTATGAAAAAATATTGTATGGCAATGTTGTAGATAATAAAAAGATTTAAAACTTATGCATTTGAACTTTTTTCAAATAACCTCAAAATCTATATGAAAAGGTCAAAAAACCGAAATTTTGGTTTTTTATTTTTATCTATCACAAAAACTAAAATTTCTTCACGAAATTTGATGTAAACTTACCTTTTTGAGTCTTAAACCTACTGTAATTTTTTGGTTTAAAATATTAATTATTTACGTTGTTTTCACTTAATATCCAAAAACGAAATTCGATTTTCAGTCGAAAGCCTTTTTAAAAAAGTCTGTGCGCTGTTTGTTGGTTAAAAAGTCTAATTTCTAATGATGTAAGAAAAACATACACTCCAATAATGAATTTTCGCAGGAAATCGAAAAACGAAAAACACAAAACAGAAGTGATAGATCTGATTTAAAATGAAGAAAAGAAATAAAAACAATCGATGTTTTTAAAAAAAACATCGATGCATCGAGTACATCGAAAGCTTTTCAAAACATCGGATCGATTCGATGTTTTCCATTGCAAACATCGATGTTTTCGATGCATCGATGTATATCGAATATCCCTACTGGAAAGCCAAAACTACTAAAGTGCCATAGGTCACAATCAATAAAATAAATGGCGCTTTAGTAATTTTGGCTTTCCAGTTAGCAGTTACGATATCAAAGTATGTATTGGAAAGGAAATTTTGTTTATTTGAACACACTAATCTCAGAAACTGCATTACTTTGCATTTTACACTAGTTTCATTTCTCCTTACTTATTTTAAGATTGTTATTTATGAGCTAATGTTTCAAGAAACTTAACGAGTTTTTAATTCTAAGATCGGCATACAAACAGTTATTATAAATAAATGTCTATATTATAAATAACTGTCCATATGCCGACCTTTTTCAATAACCACAGACATATTTTCGCTTTTATTGGATTGAGCTGCCTGTTTAGTGATCGAACAATCAGTATGTGTAGGTTTCTCTTTCATATGCGTATGTATAGATTTTTGCATTAGATAATCCGTATCCCGAGAAAAGCAGTAAAACATCTCTCTACATCTACTAAGAGGAGTGCAGTAATAAATGTTAGTAGTAAACGTCAACCGTCTGGTTACTACAGAAATTTAATGCAGTTAAATCCATATAGTAGGATACCTACAATAAAATTACATATAATAAAATCCTCCTATTCTAACCATTTTAAATGTAAATAAATGTAAATAAACGGTGGAATGTATACTCTATAGGACAGGCGCGGTCGCAGCTTCAAATTTTAGGGAGGGTCACAAGTTTTGGGAGGGTCGCGAATAAAATACTAAACTTTATAGTACAGTTATTTTGTGTTTTTTCTTATAAGTCACTTAGAACGTTTCCGTGAGTATTGAAAATTGGAGATTTTGGCATGTTTTATCTGCATTTTTACTTTGCCACCAAAATTTTTTCCTTTGACATGTTTGGTTTTAGGGGGGGATCATGTCCCCTGTGACCCTTCCCCCTTCGGACCGCGCCTGCTATAGGAATCATTTCATACGTTTTTGTCTGCCGTAGCAGTAGTTAGCATGAACTTAATATCAATCAGGTATTTCTTTATTCGCGGTAACAAAAAACAAACAAATGCAACTCATTTTTTGATTCTAAACAAAACGTTTCGCTTTCATAGCAAAGAATTCAGAGAATATAGTCATTTTCGAGATATACGTCTCGTTCTAATTAATAAGAAATCGTTATCATAATTTTTAACACTAAATACTCGCATGTTCGACAGTAAACGGATATTACGAAAGCGTATATCCGCAATAAAAAATTAACTCGAAATGTTTATAAATATTCAGTAATCATGGCTACAGTTTCGCTGTTATTTTATAATTATATTTTTATCTTAATTTAGTTGCAAGCATATGAACAGCGTAAGTAACAAATTCACAAAAAAAATAACAGTCACATCTACATTTTTTTATGGGATAGGACGGCAAACGAGCTGACAGATCACCTGATGGAAAGTGAATGCTGTCGCCCATGGACA
>DVXP01004415.1:0-10384 GCA_018235645.1 Junonia grisea
AGTAATAAATGTTATTTGCAGTTAACAATTTTCTTTTTTCTTTATTACAATATTTATGGCAAGACTAGGTATACATAAAGATTCATCTATTCATTAAAGTCGTTTCTACTTAAATTTTGTATAAAACTGAATAATGTTTTGCTGAAAAAAATATTGACAAGCGACAATAAATATATACGAGTACAAGGAAACGTGTAACAATTTATTTCGTTTCTCTCGTTCTAGTTGCTACAACTGTGGCGAATTCGCGAATCACATAGCGGCCAAGTGCAGTATGGGTCCACAACCAAAGAGATGCCACAATTGCAAGAGCGAGGATCACCTCATTGCGGACTGCCCTATAAAGGTGCCCTGTTTATATTTTCACGATTTATGCATTGATTTACAGGTGAAATACAATCAAGTATGCCGAGATGGTTCAGTGGTGAGAACACATCGATCTAAACCGAAGTTTGCGGGTTCAAACTCTGGGTAACATCGCAGAAATTTCAACGGCTTGTGTTTAAATTCATTTCGTGCTCGGCGGTGAAGGAATATATCGTGAGGAAACCTGCGTGTGCTGGAAGAAATTTTGACAAATGTATACCCGCCAATCCGCAGTGGAGCAACGTGGTGGGTTAAGCTACTTAATCTACTCCTTAATAAGAGAAGATGCCTTTTTACAGGTTGTAATTTTTACAATCAAGCATACTGAAATTATTATTTACACTAATAGGGTTTTTAATTATTTTGAGGCTATATTTTAATATATCAATATTTAATAATGTTCTGAATAAAATTAAAGGTGGAGAAAAAAAAGGACGACTCGCAATCGAAGAATTCGAGCAGCTCCCAGGACAGCCCTCAAGGAAGCCCTCCGCAGCCGTAATAACGCGTTCATGGTCCATTTTCATTGTCTATTTTATCCTATTCCTTGCATTCTCGTGACATTTTAAAGGCGATGTTTCAGAAATATGGGACCCGGGCCAGGTCTTAGTACACTATATAGAAATTTAGCTAAAAAATGCATAAGAAGTTTTTAGCTTAACATTTTCGATAAAAAATACAGTCCACGTGCAAATTAAAGTAATTTAATGTAAGATTGCAAAACAAAATAAAATGCCATCCGCAATGGCGAATTGTCTGCAGTGATATGTTTCTTTGACAGCTGTCATTAATATTGGTTTAACTCGATTTGCAGATTATTTCGTGAGTACAAAAAATGGAATCGATTTTACTTAATACCTACTATTTCCGTTAAATTTTTCTAGATAGTGTACAAAAAGGTGGCCTAAAATGAAACATATTTTATAATAGGAACGAACATCGGAACGAAAGACGACATTCGACTTGCGACTATATACTTAATTTTAAACTATCTACCTCATTTTAACAAAGATTCAACTTTTAAAAGTAGAAGACTGATCAGTACAAATCTATTTTACTCTAAGATTTATGATTTAAGTTTGCAAATGTAACGTAGTACAAATTTTATGTGTTCGAGTGTTCGATACCTTTAATATTACATAATATTATTGTATACCCAAAGTTGTGTGTGTTTGTATGATTATTATTAATTTTGTTGCTATATTCTATTACAGTAAATTTTAAGTTATAATTTAGTTTAAAGATATTTTAAGATAGTAATAACGAGAGCATTTCTACATACTTTTGTCGTCACGGGTAATATTCTAGAATTTTTCCGCAATGAAGGTAAGTGTATACGAGTACAAACTTGTTTTTAGACTTTCTGCTCAATATTGCCTGCTTTGAGATATACAGTAAAAAGTTTTGAGAAAATTATGTACCATACAAAGTATTTATAAAACAAATTATTATTGCATATATACGATAATATAGCACGTTTAATTTTTTATGGACTTAACTTGTCTTGCGTTGCGTTGTCGTGTTGTCGTGTACTTGCATGTAGGTCATATACGTAGCTTCGACCAAAACATTTTTTCCGTAACGTTAAGTTATTACTAGGCAACATATTTTTTATTTCTTTTTTTTTGTAAACGATAATATTTTACATATTTCGTGACGAAACTAACGTAAACTGTAAACTTATAGAAGCGAAAAAAGTGCATTCACTAGTTTTTCACATCTTTTAGTTACATCTGAGTAATTTGCAACTAAAGTGCAGAAAATACTATATGTTTTAAAGTAACTATTACATATAAATATAGTATTGTTTTAGTTAAAATAAGAAAACTTATTTGATAACGTTTTATTTTTGGTCAAAATCTAAATAAAAAAAAATTAAAAAGTATAAGTATATGAAGTCTAAGAACGTTCAATCGTTTTCAAAATATAAATATTTTTTATTAATACTTACATAATAATTATTGGTTACATTAAAAACTTTTATAAAGTGCAACTCAATGTGCCAAAGTGGATTAAATGCTGTTGCAATAATTATAATTAATTGTTAGATTGTAATGATTTACGTCAATTAAATGCAGATTTTGTTTTTGTGCAACAACATATTAATAAACATATTTATTATAATGTATTAAATGTAGCAGAATTCCATTCTCTTTTATAATAGGAATTATTATAAAAGAGAATGGAATTCTGCTACTTAATCGCTTTAAAAACAGTAGTCGAAAAGAAAATAGTACCTATCCACATTTTCTTAAACATTAAGGTGAAATGATA
The DNA here is from genome assembly GCA_018235645.1 of Junonia grisea. Taxonomy (NCBI): domain Eukaryota; kingdom Metazoa; phylum Arthropoda; class Insecta; order Lepidoptera; family Nymphalidae; genus Junonia; species Junonia grisea. The sequence goes on from DVXP01004415.1 coordinate 2,641, forward strand.
TATTAATGTTTCTAAGTTTGCCAATAACACAAAAACCCATCGATTTTTTTAAAACCTAGGTTAAGTATTCTAAGTAAGGTAAAGATAGTAAAATAAAGTACAAAAATATTGGTAGAACATCCACTTTAGGGAGTAATTTTTGATTAGTTTTTAATTTCGGTAATTAAACTAAAGTACCTACATATTACCACAATTATATCGTGAAACAGTTATTAAAATTTATCAAACAATATACCTACCTAGAAATTTGATAAATCATCTACCTCTTATATTAGAACTTAGAAATAATTTACGTAAATGTAACAATTACTTGTATAATAGATAAAAATCTACTCTTACATTAGTTGTTACGTACACATGTTTACTGTACTGTGTTCTCCACACAGCAAGTTTAAGTAGTAATGTATGAAAAAATTCAAGAATTTCAAAATTAATAACATAATTATTTGTATCGTTAAAAGATAAATACTTACTATTCAGGCATGTTAATAAACTAAGTGCGTTCGACGGGTAAAACACTAAGCAATACTTCGAAATGAAATCTGAAATTAGGTATTACAAATACGGGTTTCTCTTTTAATATATAGGCATAATGTAGTTATTTATAAGATTTTAAAGACTATTGGAAATCATCTACCTCATAATTTAACGAAGTTTAGAGTTTATTACTAAGTTAATATTGTAAACGTCTAAAAAGTCTAGATATTATTGTCATTCTATCTTTGAATGCTGAACGATTAAAGGTTTTGTATGTCTTATGTTTAGAGTTTAATTTTTGTTTTCTATTATTTTTCAAAGAAAAATAAAATATAAAATGTAATTTGCCTTTTATTTTCCGTGTTATCTTAATTTCAGCTTACATTTACAGGAATTGTAAAAACACAAACCAATACTTGAATTAGATTACTCGTGAGAGTTGTAACACTTGTATTCATATCGTTTTATGATGTTAGCTATAAAATATTAAATAAACTCTTTTTTTTTTCAATTATAAACGCAAAAGTGAGTTTGTTTGTTTGCTCCGATTTCACGCCATAACTGCTGAACTCATAGCCATGAAATTGGCTGATGTAGAGTGTAAAGAAGCCCAGATTAAGATAATGGGATATTTTTATATTGGACAAATTAGACATAGTAGAGAGAATAGCGTCTTCTTACCCAGATCAATAAGCGACATGCATGAAGGCGGGAGTCGCGGGCAAAAGCTAGTATAATAAATGTTACTCACACTCACCGTCAATACAGCTGCACTATGGATTATTGTCGTATGCTAAATATAAAGAATCTCGATACCTATAAGTTTCTTTTCGTTTTCCTTTATCACTGAGCAGGAGATGAACTAGCACTTAAATTGTCCTATTCCATCTTGGCTCTACTTAATGTATGACTGTATACTTTACATACGATTAAGTAAATTTGAAATCCCAGATAAAATAATAGGATATATCGGATATACGACCAATTACTATAGACCGATTTAGATCCATTTGAATCTGACGAAATGGGAAAGAAAATTATAGTAGAATTGAACCCGTTCCAAATGGTAGATAATATAAAAAGTCGTATTCTCTGCCATTTGTAATTAGTTTCATTATACTGTAAATTATTTTTTTCTCAAAACCTAATAGCACTTGTCTACTACTACACTAAACTTTTAATAAGGTTAACTTTTTCCAAAGTCCCTTTTACTGCAAAAGGTTGTTTATCTTCAACACTGCTTCTTTATATGCATTTTGACAAGTACAGTATAATGCCGAATATCCGAACGCCAATCAAGCGAATCGCCAATTATCCGAATCTGTGCTAAGAATAATTAATATACATTTTTTTCTCTGTGCCTTTGTTATTGTTGTGAATTTATATTAAAACCTGATGAGACTGCACTTACTCTGATCGAGATGTTCAAGTGGGTGTTATTGTAGAACAGTGTTTGTTGAACTAAAAAAGTTAATTCTATGCAATATAGTATAGTAATATAAATGTAGTTTTATAAATATGCAATATAGTAATATTATCTAAGTGCTAATAGTCATATTAAGTAAGTGAAAATAAAATCAAATAATTCATCACCTACGTATTCTTCCCCCATTTGCTAATAGATGGCGTTGTATGTAAGTACTCGAACTGTGCTTACGTTATATATTTTGATTTTATACTTAGGTCATGAACTAAGAATATTTATAATTTTTAAATTATAAATATGTAGCATATATTATAAAAGCAAAACCTTATATGAATATAAAATTTTATCTAATTCTTTCTGGTCATTTAAATGTACGAATATAGATTTGTAAGAATTAGTATATTATTGAACAAGGGAAGAAAACAGGACATGTTTGTCACCCATCTGGTTGCAAGTCTGCGAAGAGCAAACCAAGGGCGTCTTGGGATTTCTGGCTGAAGCACGGCATAATATTTACCTTTAACTAATGTCGATGCATTCCATGAAGACTTCCAAGAATTGTCCGTTTGAGTCGTCGCAAGAGCACGTAAGTCTTGTGTAAAGTATTTAGAGTACTCAAAGGAACCAGATTGGGAAACAGCTTTAGCACATGCATCTGCGGTTTCATTACCAGTTAATAGCCAATCAAATTTTAATCTTTTTTTAATAGGTAGGTACTTGTAATATATGTAATTTAATTTCACACATCATTGTAACTTTCATTGCAATAATATCACAATTATTTATCTTTAATGTTGTGCAAACTAAAATTGAATAAATAATGTATCATTAATGTTTTATCTATAATATTTATCTAATAATATTTTTAAACACATATTTTGCATAAAACGTTTTTAAATTATTATTTAAATAGGGTGATTGGCAATTCAGTTTTAATAGACCGCCATTTTTCATAATAAAAAAAATTATTTAATTTTCCGAACTTTCGACACGGGTGTGGGATAAATTCGTATATTAACCTCGGGAATCAAACAGGACATCTCTGCCCGGGTGTTTGTCACAACTATACACCCGGTTAATAATATACTATTATATTTATATGTACTCGCAAATTTAAAGTTATAGGTAACTTATATATTTTAAATATATCTATTCCACTTTTTATTAGGGTTCTGATATCGAGCCCTTTACACGGAGTTATCATAAGCAGCAATATTGTGTGTAATTGCATTTTTTTATTAGGGTACCGTAGTCAAAACGGAACCTTTATAGTTTCCCCATGTCCGTCTGTCTGTCTGTCCGCGGCTTTGCTCCGAGATCCTTAATACTAGAAAGCTGGAATTCGGTATGAGTATACATATGAATCATGCCGAGAAAGTCGTACAATAAAATCTTTAAAAATAATTTTTGTTGGGGTGTCTCCCTTATATGTAAAGTGAGACCAAAATTTTTTTTCTCATTTTTCCTATAGTGTGGGGTATCGTTGGATAGGTCGTTTAAAAATAATATAGGTTTGGGTGAACCATTTTTCCGAACGAGAAACTGTTTCCGAAATATTAAGCTTCAAGATATTAACAGTCAAGTGTCCCCCCCCTCTACCCACTAAACTACTGCTTCTAAAAATGTGAAAAAATTCAAGGTAGTAGTGCACATAATGAATTTAAAAGGAAAATTGTCTCGAGAAAGTGGGCTATTATAGTTATCGAGATATAGTCGATCAAAGTAAAATATGTATAATTTCGGCCAAAATTCATTGAAAATTGTTAAGATAAACATGTTAGTTGTTTAAATATAAGGTCATTTATTAATTTTAAAGATCAAATTAATAAATATCCGTAAATTATGAGGGAAACTACGGAACCCTTATGCGCGTGGCTCGACACGTACTTGTCTAATTATTTGCTTATGGCGGAACCTAAAATATTAAGGTATAGATACTTATTAAGTAATTTTGTTCTGTTGCTTAAATTTTGCAGAAGGTTTTTTTTATTTAAATTTTTAAATAAATTGTGTGGGATGTACATTATATCATAATTGATTTTGGACAAATTCTGGTAAATATCGTCGTTTTTCGTGACTTTTATGTAGAGTATCAACATTAAAACGAGGTCATTGATGTAATGGTATTTTATAAGATAAATTCTAAGTGAAGTTCTAAGTGAAGTTAACTAATAACACATTATACTACTCATTACTATATACGTGTATGTATGTAGTACTGAATAAAATTTTGCAGTATAGAATTGCGTGTAGATCGTCACGGTCCTAGGAGAACATGGAGGCGGTCGGTGGTAGAGATGTCACTTTTTTCAGGCGAGTCGGGCGAAGATAGGCGCCCGAGGATGCAGCAGTGCGGGGCTCCCCTTTCCCCCCTCCGGCCCCACACGCCCCGCCGCCCCGCGCCCCTCGCTGACGTAACGCTGCCGTGTCCGCCCGCCCTAGTGTGTGCCGCGCCGCGCTCCGACCGACTGGGCATCACTCGCGCGCCCGCTAGTCTTTAGTGCAAATCATTTGACGTTTCACTTTCTGGACCATCAGATTCGGTATCGAGATCTATTAAAAGGTGCATAACGAAACTGTGCACGCGCTCATGTGCTTCCCTTTATCTTAGGATCCTCCCCGACCCCTAACCGGATGCATCGATGTCATTCCTCGATAAGTTCTCGTTAACAGCGTTGCAAAATTTCCTTTTCAGCGCCGTTTAGAGTCTTAGTATATCGATTAATATTTTTAGGATTTTTTCAGATTTTACACTACTTTTGTTAATTTTAACTGAACTAATAGGGCGTGCTTAAGATATATCTGTTGAATTAAGAATTCAATGTATTTATAAGTATTTAAAAAATTAATAATTACACAATACATATACCTATTTGATTTATAGTTTCCGATACAAGTGTCTATAAATAATACAATTATTTCAGTTTTTTGAAACTACAATTGAAATAAAATCTGTAAGCCTCGCAGCGCGATAGAGCTACGAGTATGAAGAATTATCCAACTTTATGTAATACAGAACAGACCAAGGCTACAGAATTGTAGTGAATGATTTAATACTTCCTTAACATAAAATCTCGTGCTGTTAACTGATTATTTCATATACAGATATATCTTAATCAATAGGATATCGAAATGCGATGTGTACGTAGACCGTCGAACAGTTCAAAAAATTATATTAAATTTGGACAATAATTGGCATTAATGTGCTTATGGTAAGTTACATGTGTCTGATCCAAATGTAGGTAGTTAACGATTAAGCTTTTTAGATTTAGAAGCATCATACATTTATACTTCAATTTAAATAAATCAAAGCATTTATATACAACATCATATAACAATCATTCACAATCATAAAGTAGTCTAATTAATAGCATAAAAGTGGTATTCATTTTGACTGAATTTACTACCATTATGATATAATGGTGAACTCATCTCACAGGCTATTAACATATTGAAGAAGATAATTAGTTGAATGTTAGTATAGCATGTAGAACATTATTTGTAGTAATTGTTATGCCTTTTGATCATACTATACTTTACTATGTTATCGAAGCAATAAGCAGATAAGCAAACGAGTAGACTAAAATATGTAAGGCAACACTATAGACAGGGTTATTCTATTGGTTTATCTTAGTTTCTATCAAATTAAAATTGTTTCTCGCATTTAAATTCTAATCTTGTTACGCCTGCAGTTTCGCATGATTGTAAAACGCGCCTGGCTATGTGACCTTATAATTAGGATGAATATAATTATCATTTAAACTAAAAAATGCAGTGTTCTGTCAACAGAACTTCCACAGATATCTGTGACAGAATTTTGCAATGTGCTTAGTGGTTCATTTAAATAGATGTTTAGTTAACTCATCTCTTTTTAAATATAAAATTAGAACTACAGGACTATACACAAACGCAGCTAAAATCGAAACAATTTAGTTTCATTTAGTTATTCAATGCTAAAAGTATTTACTAAATTATTTTCAGGTTTTTCGATTAGTGTATTTTCAATTCTGATAAGAGATATTTATATTTCTCAATAAAATATACACAAGTCTATAATATATTTATGTTATATATTTTATATTATAATAATATATTATGTATATTTTTTTTAATTTACACTTGAGGTTATTTTTATTATTTAAGAAAAAATTTGATGAAAAATGAAAAAAGTCACCACATCGTTGAATTACTGTTGACAGTAAACGTTTTTTTTAAAGAAATAAGATCAAGGATAACTTATATCCGTGTTAAAGGAATTTAAAGAAACGTAATTAGAGGTCAAAATATATTATGACCTCTAATTACGTTTCAAATTATACTTTTGGAACTGGCTTAATATCTCCTATTTAGGAACAAAATAATTGTGACTTATTCAATATTATTACACAAAATTTAGTAAAGTAGTAACTTTAAATAATTGACCCTTAATATTTTAACAACTGACTCATGAAAATATCTGGTATCACTAAGAATATATTTTTAATTCTTAAGGGAATAAGAAATATGGAGAGGTTTATCATCTTTTAAGTTGGATATGTGCAAAGTTTGATTTAACATTCTGTGGGATGTTGTATATTATGGCACCGTCCACCGATCATATGATTATTTTATTAATACAATATAGTGTACAAAAGGCGCAATCTACGACTCAAGTAGGCGTGATTTATAACTACATACCAGTAGCCGTCCAATAGTTCAGTTTTGATAATGAAATCTTTAGACATTGGTTTCATTTTCTTATTCACTGTTTAAAATTGACTGCTAAATATTAATAATATTTCACCAGAACTAATAATGTTTTACTTACTTACCTACATTTCTACATAACTACATGTATGTAACTACCACAGTGTAAGTATTTTTTATTTAGTTTAACTTAACTTATTTAATGCGCATTATATAACAATAATATAAATTTTATTTATTTATTATATAAAATATGTTACAAGAAAAATTTAGATATTATTGTAGAGTACAACGGGCGGCCTTATGGCTAAGTATCCATTTCTTCCAGACAACCCAAATTTTCCTAATTCTCCTCCATATAAACTTCAACTATGCCAAGTAACATGCCACTCCGTTAACAGAATTTTCGTAAAAAGGCGTAGGTATGAAAGCTTGCACTTCACGTAGTAATATTGCGATTATAATTGCAAAGTAAAGCACTGCGTACTGTATTGAATACGATTAAGATTGTATAAATAAGGCTAATCTACAAGAATTTAACTGTTAAATTAATAATAATGCTAAACTAGAGCATATAACGAACCACTACAAGTGGATTTTACACGAGTGATTTAAATAAAAATCTATCAATTACAATATTACAATGTTAAAATGAATAGAAAGGTGAGATAAAAAATTAACTCTCCTTTTTACCTGTTAGACTTATACAAAGGCATGTATTTAACGCCAGTTTATGAAGTGGTCAGTAAAAAATGTATTAATGGGCAGTAAAAAACTCCAATGGGTGACAAAAATAATTAATGTTGCGGTAAAAATAATTATTGGGCAGTTTAATGTCTAGAGCTATTAGATCGGATTTGGTGATTTATTTCTTAATAAATAATATATCTCTAACGTCTCCGGCGCTGCGGGATGAGCAGCCTCTCCGCCTGCCGTAACGAAGCGCAGGCGCCGTGCGAGCCGGAGCGGACGAGGCCGACGAGGCTGCGGAGGTGAGCGTGGCTGCCTGTGCTTTGTTACGCAAAGGCGGAGAGGCTGCTCCCCCTCCGCGCCTCCGGATTCATAAAAACATTCTAGGGGTGGGACAGACAAGTACCAGGTGGAGTCGGGGTTAACTGAGTTTATTAAAGGGGGGGGGGGGATAAATCTGTCAAA
>DVXP01004416.1:0-10384 GCA_018235645.1 Junonia grisea
AAAATAATGATATTTCCACCAAATTATTCCATAATTATTAATCTATAAATAGTAAAAAATGTTTTAATGAAAAAAAAAAAAAAAAAAAACAATATCGGCATTCATCAGCATAACTACATAAAAACGTCTTTTTAATAACCACTACAACTTTAACGTCTCCGGCGCTGTGGGATGAGCAGCCTCTCTGCCTCCGGATTTATAAAAACACTAGAGGGGTGTCACAAACAAGTACCAGGTGGAGTCTGTGTTGAACTGAGACGATTCTGGTGCACAATTAATATTTTTGGTGCAAAATTAATTAATTTAGTATACCTTAAAAATAGTGCACATTCTAGTTTTTATTGCAACTTTTAATATTACCCTTATATTTTTTACAAAAATTCATGACAATCAGTTGAACAGTTAAGACTTGTAAAAGTAAAAAAACAAACTCACATCTTCTAACCGAACTGGCGAGCCGCACTGTGTGTAATATAAGACGAACCATTTTGAGGCACTTTTGACACCAAAATTCCGAGATATTTAAAAAAGGGCATCTAAAAATTTTGAAAAAAAAAACGGATCTATCTAAAAATTCATTAATTTATTTTATTCTACTAGAAAGGTCAATTTCAAACCTTTTTCGAATCTTGAAAAAAAGTCGAATCGAAAAATCTTATAAAGTTGATTAAGCCGTTTTTCAAATACGTCGAAATTAGATGCCGTTACCTTAAACAAAGTTCAAACTTTCGTCAGTCCCCTGGCATCCCTACAAATTCTTATTGTTGATTAAATTCGTAAAATATTAAGTTATGGAAGTATACACAAAGATTAACTAAAAGTTTCCAAATTCCCATTGTGTATTGTATCGCAGTTAAATAACGAAAAATATTTTATCGTTTAGCGAAAAGGATTTTAATTCCTTCGAGAAACAGGTTCAGCAATGCTTTTATATTAATTGTTTTATAAACTTAAATTAATAGTAAAAGCATTGTACGAATGAAACAATACAATTTCTTATTACTAATCAGAACAAAGCCATCTAGACTATTATTTACTTAACAATAACTCCAGGCACTTGTCTTGTTCTTCTTGCGAATCTAGTCTAGTTTATAATTAAAATATGATATTAATTACTAACAATTTGCTAGTTAAAAATCTATCTATGAGGAAGTTTAAGATTTACAAGTAAATAGCAATCTACTGGTGTATGGCAATATCGAACGGTATTGCGATACACCAGCAGATAGCGATATTTTTTGGCCAATTAAAACGTTTCCCAAAAGTCGGTTTTCCGATTTTCATCGTATTCGAACAAGTCCGTGTATTGACTTGTAGTCACTGTTCGTGCTAACGATCGCTGATCCAAACAGCAAAAAAGAGTCTAACGAGATGCTTTGAATGTAATACCCTAAGATCCCACCGAAGCTAGCATCGGTTTTTTTTTTATGAAAACTTTTGTAAATTAATGATTAGTGAATATGCTATGAATTCTTTAAAGGTTACCTAAAAAAATTTGATGCAACTAAATTATTAGTAATTGTTTTTCTTATATTACAATTAGATACCTATACAATACAATACAAATATTCTTTTTTGTACACCAGAAAACAACAAAAAATAAACAACAACACAGAGAAAATTCATATCTATATCATTCGGAATTAATTTTACGTCATTTAAAAGCTAATAATGTGAGAATAGAGAATAATAGGTATATATTCACGGAATAACATAAAGGAAAAAAAAAGTCAAAACAAAAAGGGCAAATATGAAAGATAAGTTTATTATTAAGCATTACGGCATTTTTTCCAAGGGATTTTTTTCGTTTTTTATCATTTTCATGGGCTTCAATCCTCGTCTGTAATAGTACCAAGTACCTTACACGATTCAAAATATTATTAAAAAAAATACTAAATGCGTGAATACGTTGTGTTGAGATTGATTGAGACATAATTTTAAATATTTTGAAGATAGCGCTATATAACTAGCAGACCGCCCCGGCTTCGCACGGATATAACTTTTTTTGAAAATTAAATATAGCATATATTCACCGGAGATAGCTTCCCAACAGTGAAAGAATTTTTCTAATCGATTAAGCAGTTTTGAAGCTTATGAGTATCAAACAATTAAACTATAAAATCTTATCTCTTTATAAAATTAGTATCTATAGATATAGCGGATATATTTGAATATAACGATGCAATAGAAACTTCAACTAATATATGATTCAGTTTTCATCTAACACGGAACATATCACGTATAACAGTCATTTAAATTTTTAAATCACTTAATGCTTAAATGGCATTCTACTTCCTACAGGAAATAAATTAATTATCTCACTGCTCTTTTAAAAAAAGGAGAATGCCAGAGCGATCTATTTTGCGATTTTATTTTTGAGTTTTCATTTTATTTTAAAAATCAAACACATAATTCGCTCTATATCGACTACCTTTAATGATTCCAAATAGTTTTCTTTGCCTCAACGGACCGTCGACCAAAAGAAAATTTCATTAATAACTGCACACAAAGTCGTCGTCGTCGTCAGCCAATCGCAGTCCACTGCTGGACATAGACCTCCCCAAGTTTGCGCCAAACGTTCCGATCCTCCATAACCGACAACCCTCATCCAGCCTGCTCCGGCAACCTTGCGTATTTCGTCAGTCGAACGGGCCGGAGGGCGTCCTAAATTACGTTTGCCAAGACGCGGTCTCCACTCCAGTACTCCTCTGCTCCTACAGCCATCGGTCCTGCGACAGACGTGGCCAGCCCATTTCCACTTCAGCTTGCTGATTTTGCGATAACACTCAAAGTACAATTAATTAACAAAAATAGAAGGCATTGTTCGTTCAAGTATTTGACAACCTCAACTAACTCCAAATTGATTATAAAAACAATTTTAATTAGAAAAATGAAAAAAATACTCATCGGACCATTGACCAAAGACATCAAAGCCAGAGAAGAAAATTTAAGTAAATACTAATAATAGCACACAACAGTGGCGTAGCGTGGGTATCGTATTTAGGTACTGCAGTTTATTCAATACTATACATTACGTATATATTGTTTTTACAAAAATTTTGGCAAGCAAAGTGGATTTTTTTTAATTTAAATTTTAATCTTTTAACATTTTGAAATGCAAAATTAATAAAAAAGTAAAAAACCAAAATATTTTTTCAATAAAAAAAATTAAAAATAAAGAAAATCTTATCGTTAGGTGAAAAAGAAAATAAAGATATGAGTGTTTTTCAATTAGCATCATGATTTGATTTGATATTATCATCTTCTGATATCAATTCAAAAAAAATGAAAAGATGCAGATATTTAAAAGAATAATGAAATTTTTGAAAATTTAAAACCATTGCATTTTTAAAAAATGTAGTGCCCATTTTTGTTTTAAATTTATGATCATTTTTTGATTTTATATGTCATACCAAAGTTAAAAAAAATAAATAAAAAATATGATAATATTACAAAAAGTATAAAAAAATCCTAAAAAAATAACATACTTAGATTTTTTGAAAATGAAAAAATGGTGATATAATATTTTTTATTTTTATGATGAATTTTCGCGCTGGTATGAGCTCAAAAAAAATAATTTAAAAAATGACTGAAACCATAATTCTTAAATGTAAAAATAAGTATGTATGTTCAATTACAAAATTTGATGAAAATCTGGTAATAGGTTATTTTTTTACATTAATAACCATTAACCATATCTAGATAATTTGCCAATAAATAAATCCGTATAACGCCCATCTCAAAAAAACTTTTCAATCTGGTATCTTTAATCAAATTTTTTTAAGAGCTGAGCGCTAACTTTAGGGCTATTATTTTTAGCTCTTTAGTTTACTATTTAAGTCATTCTTTTTTTGTTAAATAGGTATTTATTTTTAACCGACTCCAAAAAAAGGAAGAAGTTCTCAATTCGTCGGGAACTTTTTTTTATGTAGGTATGTTACGGAATTTCTCGAGGACGGCTGGACCGGTATTGAAAATTCTTTTTGGTTTGAAAGGGTATGTTTCACAAGTATTTCCATTGTCAGAAGATCAGGATCTGATGCTGGGATCCTGAAGAAATCGAGGGAACTCTTCAAATTTTATAGGCACACACAAATGGTCATCATTATTATATGTAACTATTGCACGGTTTTGGTTCCATTTCTTTAAGATAGTCGATCAGCAATTTATATTAGTCAACATACATATGATGAAGTCTAGCTGATGACTGCCTAGCAGGCAAATTGTTTATGTCGGTGCTAAGTATTTTTTTATTAATTGGCACCGACTTCAATATTTTGTAGAAGGACGTGTTATTTATGAGTTTTTACTTCACTTTTGAAGTCGGTTAATTTTTTGTAAAAAGTTATTTATACACTTGTAAATTACTAAAAAAAACTAAAAAAGTTGTGATGAACATTTGTGGTGTTCATCATCAGCTACACTTCTTTTTCTTGGCTTAAATGACCGAGGTACTTTAATAAAAATCAAAATCGAAGTAGATGTACCTAAAATTTTTGAAGTGTATCCTTGAGTTCTTCAGGATCCCATCAACATACTCTTTCTTTTCGATTTCGATTTCTTGAGAATGGGACCACATAAGCCCTTTTCCAGTAATTCGGTGTACATACATAAAAAATACCGATCGAATTGAGGAAAGGAGCTTTTCGATCTTATTTTTCTTAGCTTAAATGATATGTCTAAGATACGGGTAATATCCAATACACGGTGTCAGGTCAGCCTTAAGCTTGGGGCGGCTTATGAATTAGGGCCTAGGACGGCGCTTGTGTTAAATCCGCCATCGCCGTGAACATTAGCAGAACCCAGGTACGAGTATATCTTACAACTTTTCTATGTATAGGAAAAAATCAGATAATCATTAATATTTTACAAAGCTGAAAAATAAAATGTCTTATATTCTTCAGCTTTATTTATTGAAATTACACAATTACATAAATAAAATATATTTTTAATAGACAAATAGTTGAATGTAGTATGAATTGTTCTCGAATTGTTCTTGAATTTGTGTCTCGAATTCCTCTAAGTATAAGTAATGAAAAATGCCGTGATTGAAATATTTATCCGGTAAAAATTTTTATCTGTGTTTTTTCGTTTCTTTCTTTTTTCCTTTTTTTCATTTTTTTCCTTTTTTTCTTTTTATTATGTAATTTTGCCGCCCCCTTAAATGTGCCGCCTCCCCCCACGCTACTCCACTGGCACACAAAGAAAATGCATCTTATTACGGCTTCCTATTAATATCAAAGGTTAATTGCGCAGACAAAAGCTTGTAGTTAATTTCGCTTACAAAGGTTTTGTAGAATCGTGCACAATGGAGAATGAATTTTATTTAAATGAAGACACTACGTGACTAATTAGAGTGGAAACTCAATTACTGCTCCGGTTTGCGTTTTGTTATTCCGAGATAAAGTCTAATCGTGGAATCAACTCTTGCCACAACGCTAATTTAATGGTTTTTCTCTGTGTCTCGCAGTTTTTTTTATTGTTTAACCAATCCGTTATACTTATTTATTCAAATTAAACAGGCACCACTCACGTTCCACTCCGACACAGGTGTATCTTCAGGAAATGTAGCATCTACAAGTGTCAGTCGCAAAGTAACGATTGGATTAATTAAATATTATTATTGTGCATGATGTTTTAAAGTCTATTTTATGTGTTAAACTGTTTTGTTACACTCGACCTGTCCAATGATTTTCTTCATATTAACTATAGTCCCATTAGGCTTCAACCTAGGGTGGTGAAATTTCAAGGACGGAAAATATAGTTTTTCCGAGGCGGCAAAATTGGAAACGAGGATTTTTTAGCTTGAATAGTAGATATATCTAAGACAGGGAACAGGAAAGAAGGTTGTCAACCTTGTTTTTAGGTGACCTTTTGAAATCAAAGGTTCTTTGTTTGGTGTGCTGAGCTTTAAATCAGTTACTCACTATTGTTGCAATCCTATTTCTAATTTGAAACCATTCAACGAATACAATATCAAAATCAGCTGAATTCACCTAATTTGATAATATTCGTTATAGATACAAGGTATATAGTTAATGATCCCATTAAATTGAATACAGGGAGCCTAACAAAGCCGCGGAACATCTTCCACGCTCCGGTGGAAGTGGCAGACGTTGAATACATTACCGCCTCGCGAGGAACATTCGTTAATTTGCAATTCCTTTATGACTAACGTGATCACACGTCCCATTTTAAATGGGACTGTCCCGTATTTCAGCCGTGTACTGGGTGTCCCCGAAGACGCCTTCAAGACGCACATGAGACCAGTTTTTAAAAGGAAAGTAAATTATAGCGTCGATAAACTTCATTTGACCAATCAGAAATATAGGGCTACGGTAGCCAGTGAGTTTTTGTAGCCAGAAATATAGGACTTATGTAGCTAGTAAATTAATTTTTACCAATACAGCCAGAAAATTAGAAAAAGAGCATACCATATCTAGTAACCTTTTTTAGCCTTCTATTACGAGAAACGGAGGATTCAACGCGTCAGATTTATTTTTTTATTTGTCCCGTTTTGAGTATAACAAATAATGGTCACGTTATTATGATACGACATCCCTCAAATAGGGGTGTCGAGGTAATTTCCGACATCAAACGGATGCGGAATAATTATTCCTTCGGCGTTTAACTGCGGAGCTTAAGAGATAACAATTTACAAGCTTATAGAAGACTCAGGTCGTAATTCACTTAATTATTTATTTCTTTTTTTATTTAACGTATCGCGCAATTTTACTCGCGTTTTTATGGTTATTACTTCTTCGTTTCTATGGGTTGTAGCGTAATATTACCCGTAACTTTCCTATTTTATTACAATCATAATACGTGCAGTGAAAACTTTATATACCTTTATACAATAACAAAAACGTCATGGTCGAAATTCGACCACGGTGCGGCCGCCAGAACCTATTACTGTTCTCATCAAAAGTACACACAACTAAGCATCACTTGCATTGCCATCTTCTTCATTAAAACTCTACTCTTTACATTATGGCGTTCATCCCTAAATAATATTAAGCACATGTATGTACATAAATAGGTCTTCCCAGCTATTGTGTGACTTGTGAGCTAGTTTGAAGCTAACAGGGCGCATTATACGGGCGTTGACTGACGTATCTTCATGAACATTATTGAATTATGTACATTTTGAACGAAAATATAGTAAAACACTAATTGCGCCGCTTCGGTCACGTATATTTCGCATAGAAATCTACATTTCAGCTCATCATGGAGAGATTTTTTGCTGCCAACTGTGGATATATCAGACTTCCAAATATTAAATCTCCGAAATTATGGATTCTGAGATATACGTTTTATAACCCGGGTAATATTTGATCACAGACCCAGGTAAATTTTATAAAGAATTCATCAATAATCTCGGAATTTCACTAAGTAAAATTACTAAGTAGCGTCTTAAAAAATAAAATTTGTCAAGCTGAAGTGCGACTGTCATAAATCTGAAACGTAACTTTGTTAAAACGACAGCTCTACGGTAGTGGTACTGAATGTGCGTTTAACACCGGCGCTGCGGGTTGCATCAGATATTTGTATTTGTTCATAAATTAGTCACAGGTTTTTTAAAGCCTTTGGGCATGATGGCGTAAAGGGACCTGAGGGTCTAAGACTCGTGCTCTTCGTCGAAGCGACGGAAGTGCGTTTTACCGTACCAGTACTTTTGGAGCGCTCAGGAGCAGCGAAGAGCTCTTACGATGTGGTGCGCCCACGTTCGTGGAGTTCGGTGCACGCGTAAACGCGTCGTGGGAGCGATCCTGTCGGTCTTCGAAGCCTAGATAATGAGGGAGCGGAGAGTCGCAAAGAGACGACGATGATTTGCCACTACTGCAAAGAGACCAGGCCACTGGCCCAGCACACGTTTGAAGCGTGTCCCGTGTAGACAGCTGAGAAATATCTCACTGCGAGCACTCGTATCGGTGATGCAGGGGATCGGTATGGGAAGCCTTCTGTGTGATCGTCATGATTCAGAAGAAGACTACGGCGTGGGTTCAGGTGAAGGCCGATCCCGCCCGGTGGAGACGGCCCACGCGTCGCCTTTCTAACCTCCAAAGCCCATTGCCAGGGGCGGAATATATAGAGCATTCCCTATGGCCAAGAGTGTGTGAGGTGGGAGTCTCACGAACCCGTTTCATACGGACATGAGGAAGATGGCAGTTCTGTTATGGCCCTGGGCTGCCGGTGTCCCGTCAAGATGAGTCCCGTCATTGTTATACATGATAAAATTTCATAATTTGAGGTCATGAATGCTGTTCGATCACAACAATCGCCTGATAACGATCGTCACTCATAGTAGGCAAATTTCGAGTCTAAATGGTCACTGGTTTGCCCTTTGGATTTCAGAGGTCAGGCAGGCACACAAGGGCAAGCACCATAACCTGGGAACAATTGTCTGTCGCAGCAAAACAACGCCTGTTATGAGTGTTTTAAGTAATTACGTTGCTTTAATGGAGGATTTTTTTTAAATGTACATAGGTATCGCTAATCTGTGGATATCGAAATTACAAGCCACGTTATTCAGTCTCGTTTTTTTCGTCAGCGATTTGGGAACTGCGAATAAGAAACATCTGCTTTTTTAACGTTCGCTTCAAAAATGCGAAAATGATGATTTTTTTCTGAAAGAATTAAAAATACCTATGTGAAATACCCGATACCCGAGTATTAAAAGAGTGCATTTACGAAAACCCTAGTCGCGTATTATATCATGGGAAATATCTAAATTCTGAATTCACAAATGAGTCCTAATGAGGTTATAAAATACATAAAATGTGAATACATATAAAGGGTAAATTAAGGGTAAAGGGAATAAAAAAAAAGAAATTTCAGTAGACTTTTGTTACTCCATCATTACATTTTTGAAAAATTAATTTTCGTATATAAGTGTGGTTTGTTTCCAGTAGTTATAAATCACAATTGTCAACAATAATATTATCTAGTACATTTAGCAATTCGCAACTTTATTGCTTAAAACAATGATTATAATACACTTCATAGAAGAGAAGCAAAACAGTCGTTTCAAGACAGGAATATATGAAAATTTAAACGATAAAACTCCATCAAATTGCAATACTGCAGGAAAGTTAAATCATAACGGATACTTTAACCCTCTTCGCACCATTTGAAGCACAAGACCGCACTTCAGAATGACTTATTAATGCTCTCGAAAATGTTTGAACAACGAAACACGAATTTAATTGCGATGAGAAATAAGGAGAAATTGAGAATTTATAATAACATAAACTTTCATGCGGCCTGGACTTAAATGTAGGGGCTAGATTGCTAAATATGTTTCATATTCATATAAAGGTGCATTAACAACCCACTCGATTGAATGCTTTTTGTGTAAACCGCCGTAGAGCATTCTTTCGTTTTTCTATCTGATACAAAAACATTTTTTAATGCTCTTAGAATACTCGCTCGCTTGATGTTCATTTGCACCCTAGGACTTGAAGATGAAATTTTTACATCAGCATTTTCTTGTTTGCGATTAAAAACTGACAACTTGACAATTATTCTAGCGACAAGATACGATGGCCGTTTTGACACTTTAAAAATGTAAAGTTATTATCGACAACAAATAACCAAATCTTTATTCTTGAAATATCTATTTTAACTTTTTGTTATAATAGTACCTGATTAAAATAACCTCAAAAAAGTCTAATAAAATTGAAATACTCGTATGTTTACTTAACATATTTTAAAGAACTGAATATTGGAATGAGAATGAATTGACATACTTTATATGCACACAAGAAAAAAATTAATACAAAGAGAAACAAAAAAGCATTAGCGCGAGTTTTTAGGAGGCAGTAGTTGTGCTGGCCAGCGATTCTATGTGACGGTCATATTAATTTTTTTTTGTATTTCGTAAATAAATGTAGAGTTGTGGGGTAAATATGTACACCAATAATAAATTATAATCTTATAAAAAAAATATGTTCTCGGGACCCTATACACTTTAGAAATCAATGTAATAAATTTTGGGTCCTAATATTATACATTCGATAAATTTTATGACTAACTACATGTCACTAATGACAATAAAGAACAGTGGTTTTCTCCTTCAAATGTAATATTAATTAATACGAAACTTTATGAACGGGCAATCGTCAAAACGGCCATCATAGCGTGCCGCTACTATATAGTCGATCACATATCGATGTAGTCGTTGTGTATTATTGTAATGAATTTAACGTATTTAATGCTGATTAATTGTATTAAAAAAATAGCTACGTGAGTTCTTCGACACATAAACTTTATAGGTATATAGGTAGCAATGCCTTCATTCCGTTCTTTTTATTAACCCCCGACCAAAAAAAAGGGGTGTTATAAGTTTGACCGCTATGTTTGTCTGTGTGTCTGTGTGTCTGTG
>DVXP01004417.1:0-10383 GCA_018235645.1 Junonia grisea
TTAGCGTTTATACTTTTCGAGATATCGAGGTATTCCACATTACCTTAAGTATCCCAAATATGCTGACTTTCCTCTACGAATATTAAATATTTTCAAATGCAAAATACACCCGTTCTTATTGTGATTTTTGAAAAGCGAGAGGGAAAAATTTTATTTTAATTTTGGTAAATAAAAGCAACATGACAATATTAACAATTAAATATTATTATTATATTATTTCTTAACTTAGGCAGTAAATAAAATCTAAAGTCAAATTGGTAGTAGAAATTATTTTGAATAGATAGAATGTGTTCTGTAGTAATAGTGATGAAATATAAGTAGGCAGTGGTTCTTATCGTAATTTTTGTAGTTATGACATTTATTTTTTTTATTCATTCAGGAATCGTGGTGTCGACGATGGCGGCCAACGCGTCGTTCGTTTTTCACAGGCGTATGTGTTCATGGATCCAAAGCTACACCAACAAAACTCGATCCAGAAAAATCTGACGGTAAGGATTTAAATTAAATGAAATCACTGGAACTTTCAATATCATTTAATACACAAAGATTGAGAGACCATCACCAGGACTACAGTTTTGTCCAATGTTAATTAATTTAACAGTTTGTGTTAAATAGTAGCTGATTAATGATTAAAACTAATTAAGGTAATTAGTTATTCTAAATATGTATATAGTTGACTAAATTTACAAGTAATAAATTAATAGCGTTTACGAATATGCACAGATCACAAGTTTATAAGCGAAAGGCTTTTAATTACATACATATGTCTATTTTAAAGACTTATTACTATTTAAACTATCGTAACACGTTTCTAAAACTTCAAATTCTTCGAATACCATTTCCCCAAACTTTTCAGTTGGGACTTTAGTTTGTTCTTTGTTTTCGTTTACATAGTAAAATTTTTTCTCAAAGTTGCCAGTTTCGTTTATTGACTTACTTATTAGCGTAGAATTTCTGTCTGTATCATTTAATTCTTGAATATTGCTCACTGTATCGTCTTTTACCACATTTTTATGTTCAACTTCATTTGTTATTTCAAATGTTTTATTTTTTCTTAATTGAATATTTTGTCCATTTTCTGACGTACTACTTGTTTTAAAAATTTTTCTTTCTTCTTCTTTTTGTGGAAATGGAGTGTTGACAATACCTTTATTATAGCTTTCTAAGCGACATATTTTATTTTTTACCGAATTTTCGACGTCACTTACTAGAGGAGGATCTTCTTTTGAATTTTGTCTCCTGAATTTTAATCTTGGATTTTTGGTTTCATCAGCACCGGTTAATTCTAAACGACTGCTACAACTATTTGATTTAACAAGCTTAAATTTAAAACCAGGAAAATTATCCGTACGTTTGTTTTTTTCATCATTTTGATTGTTTTCAAATTTTTGATATATTTCGGTTGTTTGTTTTTCTGAAAGCATTTGTTGGTGTTTATCTGCTACAAGGCAAGAGCATCTTTCTCCTTTACACTTGGTTTGACATGAATAACAATCTCTACTACAGTTCTTTTGTAAACTTTTAATCTCTTCCATTATAGCTTTTGTCATAGGACTAACTGTTGAACTTGTTTTAGAGTTCAAAACTTTTCCGCCGTAATAAGTAACAGATGTCCCACATTCTCTAATTTTCTTAAGAATATCTGGACTAACATATTGACTTTCACAACAAAAATCTTGACTTGCTGAATCACAAAGATATTCATCGCTGGAACTGTATACATTATCTTTAAGAGTTTTTTGTGAATATGGACTAAGACCGTCTGTTTCATACTCATTGTTCGAACTTAAATCACCGCTGGACACACCACTTGAAAGGCTAGCGTTATCCCATTTTTTAATACCAAAGTTTGTGTCAATCGTCAGTTGTCTTGTGACTTTTTTCCTACCGCCTACTTTGGTAGTACTCTTTGTTTCTTCACTTAAATTTCTATACGATGTGGCTCGTCGTGCGAGACCACTATTTTCTTCAACCAGTGGAGGGTCATGACCCATCGGGCTTTTCATTTTTAACGTGTCTTCAAATAAGTTTCGAACTTTTTTAACTGTATCTGGATTTGGCAGTTCTTCTTCTATAATCTCCTTATTAACTCTTATAGGATGGTAAAAGAAATGCCTTCGAATTGCATTTTTTGATTTATCGACGTGAGAGGTATATTCATGTTTTTTTAATAGTGTTGGTGGGATTTTACACGTGTCGGTATTTGTGTTTTTTCTTGGTGCCGGTTCCACTTTCGTCCTCACGGGCTCAATAATGACAATGTTATTATTAACCAGCAATTCCTGAAAGCTATAATCTTGTAGATACTGTAAAAGGCCGTCAAATTGTGCCTCTTTACGGTAGTTAGCTATCATACTATTTTTAAATAGTTCAGATTTCATAACTTTATATCTAACGTGGTCAAATTCATCACATCCTTTTTCATATCCTTTTGCTTTTATTAGTGTAGCTTGTGTCTTTTGATTTTGATTATCGTCACTACTTAATTCGACTATTTCTATTTCAGGTGTGTCTCTACACATTTCTATTTCAGGTTTTTTAATTGGTTTTTCTACTTTAGGATTGTTATAAAGAGTACCTGTATTTTCTTTGAAGATCTTTTCTACCGGAGGTTCTTCTATCTCTGAATCGCTTTTAACCTTTTCTGATTCATCTTTCCAAAGATGTAATTTTGTTTGGCTTATTTTTCTTATACTGTCTACAATTTTCACGCTTTCTAAAGACTTAATAATGCTACCGACTGATAATTCTGGAATACATTTATTGTTTGTGTCTTCACTTGTCTCTTGTGCATTTTCTTCTTCATTATTATTGATTTTATTTGTGTCCGATATTTCTATTTTCTCTAAAGTATCATGTTTATTTGCTACTTCTGGCGATTTATCAATAAGCTTTGACCAATAGTTTTTGACTGAATTAATTTTTTCTTGGTACTCCATATCCGTTTTTATTGCATTATTAAGTTTTTCCTTGACATTGTTTTCAGTCCTAATATCTTTGTTTTCTTCTTTGATATCACAATTTCTATCCGTTTTTTGTCCATTAATAGTAACTTTGTTTTGTTGTGTTTTATTTTTCGAGTCAATAACTTGTAATACTTGTGGTCGAGTCATATTTTTTTCGGATTTGACGATTGGCAAATTTGTTTTTGGATTTAGATTTTTGCTATCGTTTATAATAAGTCTTGATGGAGGTTTATGAAACTGTTGTTGATCAATTGTAGTGCTGTCACAAGTTACACAATTTAATTTCGGTATAGTTTGCTTAACCACTTTTTTAAGTTTTATTGTAATAAATGGATCTTTGCCTATGGGATTGGTTAGTTCGGTAGTATGGTTATCTATTTTTGTGTCTATATCTTGTGATTTTTTTTGTGCTTCAGGTGAAGCTGAATTATCTTTTTGCTTAGCGTCTAATAATATTTCTTTATTTGCCTGATTTGTTGATTTAAATGGTTGCTCTCTAGTATGAGATACCTTTTGTGATAAAGGTGGATTAATGACAATAGTCTGATGACCACTTAATGGGACAATGGCAATGTTAGATTCAGGAGAAGTTTTGAAAGACTGCACTCGTGAAAGTAAGGAATGATTCCTTATTTGCTCACTGAATGATAATTTTGTTAAAGGAGGCTGCTGTGTATTTATAGTACTGATTTGTGCAGAGCTTGGACTTGGTACTCGAAAATTATTATCATCAGTAGGGTTGCGTTGCCGAAGTGAATAATGTTTCTTGATTCCAGTTTTTACTTTTCTATCTTGTATAGATTTGTTAATGTTATCGTTTGAGAATGATTTTAAAATTTTTACTTCAGGTCTTTGTATTATATTGGAAGCAAGCCTT
This sequence comes from Junonia grisea, assembly GCA_018235645.1. Classification (NCBI taxonomy): domain Eukaryota; kingdom Metazoa; phylum Arthropoda; class Insecta; order Lepidoptera; family Nymphalidae; genus Junonia; species Junonia grisea. The sequence continues at coordinate 3,844 of DVXP01004417.1, forward strand.
AAGCTCTCAGATTTAGTAATGAATTTGTTATTTCTAATAGTGCCTTCTATTTCATTTATTTCTCTTTCGTTTTGATGATGATCTAGTTGATAATAATGGGTAGAGTTTTGTTCGTCTGCATTTGAACTATCGATTGTTATAATAGACTTTAGGTCGTCTTCAAGCTTTGAGAAGTTTTGAATTAGTTGTGGCTCTGTTTTTTCTACTAAATGAACAAAGGAATTTTCAATAGTTGTTTGATGTTGATTACTACTATTATCAAAAGATATGTTTATTTTATTGAGATGGCCGTAATTTTCATTACTTTTGTTCGATAATATTTCTCTAAAATGACTTTGCGCTACTTCATACGTGTTTTCACAAGGGATGTCTTCTGGATCCTCCTCTCGTAGTCTAGCGTCTATTCTTTCTGATTTTCTTAAACATTTACTTATATTTATGTCAGGTAAGGAATAATATTGATTTTCTATTAGAGTTGTTACGAAAGGTTCAGTCGTTATGTTTCTTGAAGATGTGCAGTAAGAGTCTTTGTCATAATCGTTACATCCAATAAATGTGTTACTTACATAAAACTCATTGGTTGGTGTTTTCGTTACGATTTCTATTCCTGAGTCGTTATTTTTATTTGATGAGTCTCTTTTTATGTCAGCAAATGTTGTTTTTTTATGAACCGCTGTGTAGACAGGATTAGTTTCATGAACTTGAACGTGAGAATTTATAGTTTTTGAATGAACAGAATTATTTTCTTGAAAATGTGAATCACAATATTCATCAATTTTTTCAGCAAGAGAATTAGCTAAGTATTCTAATTTATGTGACTTATCAGTTGACGAAGCTATTGAAATAGAAATATATGATGTTATGCTATCTGTAGGACTTGATATAGTACCGTCGTTCTCAGATATAACTGATTGATTATCGCAATCTTTACTTTTTTTCCTCAGTGAAATTTCCTTGACAATTTCTTCAGCACTTTGTTTACTTTTTATTGATATTTCGTCATACGCAGCCGGTTCCTGTATATAAGTAGATGGATCTGGATCAGATTTATTTTGTACACCTAATGTTACAGAACCGCAACTATTATTTACAGATTTTGGCGTTTGAGGTCGATCTTCTACTTCGTTTTCACTATCGTGATCGTCGGTAGTTATGTATAATTCTTTGCAGTTATTTTGTGAAGTAACTGATCGTTCTGTTTCTGGGGAACTGTTATTGTAATTCTTTAAGTGCGCTTCGAAATTGTAATGTTTTCTTACGTAGTTAGAATCCAAACTATCTATTTCGCTTGGGTTACGTGAATGACCAATACTATCTTCAGAAAGATTTGTTTGCTTGGTATCTTCATTTAAGTTGGGCCAACTACCGCAAACAGATCTAGATTGACGACTCTCGTTTCGTGAAATAGCGTCTTCTTTTTCTGATTTATATTCTTCGTTATCTTGTTGAGTTAAAGATTCTTCGTCAGGTTTTGTTCTATTTATATCAGCAAAACAAGAAACTGTACTATCAATATATATCCCTTCCAATACCTCTTCTTTTGTTTGGTATTTAGTACGTCCGGTTAATCTGAAAGAAGAAGTAACAACATTTTAAATTTACACAAAGTCGCAAATTTTGTTCAGTTTAATTCTAATGAAGAATAATGAATAAACCCTATAGTATATGTATTTTTATTGTATTAAAAAATAATAAAATAAATAGGGAAAATATTTTTTTTCGAGTTATTAAAAATTCTAAAAAGAAAAAAATATACATTTACCTATCTCGAAAACAGGGTTTGTCAAATAATCGTGCGCGCGGAATGAGTTGAGATCTTTTGGTTTTGGGGTGATTTTGTAGCTGAAGATCTGTAAAAGTCTCTTCTCTTATTACTGCTAAACTTCTGCTCCGGCGTAAATTTGATCCTTCTATTTCTTTATGCTTGCATAATCGTCCGTAACTACCACTGAATTCTGTGTCTGAATTCGAAAAACGTTTTTGCAGAAATTCCTCGGCAGCTTTCGAGCGCGTTAAGTGTTGATAAAATTCGTCTTGAGGTAATTGCACAGGAATCTTGTAATATTCAGCGAGTTTACTTTGGTACTTTTCTTGTTTTTTGCTTTTATTTTCGGAATCTTTGCCTTTGGACAACTTTTTCTTTTTAGGACGCTCGTCTTGATTCTTTTTCAGTTCAAGTGAATTACGTGGCTTGTCAAATTCTAATGTCTCCGAAGGATTTTCAAAGTATTGTATATCAGCGACGGTGTTTGCGGCGGGTTTGTGTTCGTCCTGGCCCGACTTCCTTTCAACAAGTTCTCGGAGGCGGCTTCTTGTGGAGCTTGTATTGGACGTGACGCTCTCCGGTCGTTTTATAGGGTATTCTAAGTTTGAAGATGAGCGTCTGAACAGGCTTGTCTTGATCGACCCGAAGTCGCCTTCGTCTTGACAAGAAGCCGCTGAGAAATTTTGAGTCCTTATACGGTCAACGTGATTCTGACTAGAATACGACGCGACCGAGTCCACCGAGTGCCTGAAACAAGAAAAATATAGATTAAGTTTAATCGTTCATAGTGAACATTAAGATAAGTGTTCGTTTATATAAGATATGTTAAACCACTGAGATAAAGCGAGTCAAATGCAAATTAAGTAATATAAAATATGGTTCAATAGTAATAAAATAGAGGTTTGAATTGACAATTTAAGACTTGTAGATATCTGAATTATTGAACATGTATTGAAAGTTCTTTATCGTGAATAAGTCTGACGCTTTTGGCCGTTGGCCAGTAGACAGTGGACAACTGTAATATTACACAGTTTTACACTAGCGAAAAAATTCTAAATATAACTTTATGACGAACATAATCAGTGAATCCACATTCGCATGTACAGTGAGATTTCAATTAACGAATACAATGTTTTAGATAGTATAATTAGACCGTGTTTTGTAGATTTATTAAAATATTATATGTAGTTTGCAAATTGCAAATTCCATTTCACCGAAAAGTCAACTTCGCGTTTATCTCCCTATCAGTTAATAAGTATAAGAGAACTAAAAACAAATTTAGTGAAGTAAGATAGGGAATAAGTAAATCAAAGCAATAATTAGCAAAATTATAACATAAATAAACTTTTTTAAGGAAAATAACATTATTTTAACAAACTCATTTTTAGGTTTTCATATTAAAATGAACAATGAAAAAATGTAATCTACAAGATAATTACCAGGGCGTATGCAACGAGTATAGTACGAGACATGAATTTTAAAGTGCAGGGCTTTAAACATTTGAACCGTTGCCAAGAGCGGCGTCGCACCGTCCCTAATGATTGCATGCTTATTGATGGCGCTTAGACACAAGTATGTGTTGCATGAATAACGCTCATCGTTTTCAGTTATCACATTAGCATCCATCTCTACCACTTATGATAATATATTATCAATAAAAATTAATTATTATCACATTCGGATACTCGTAAATCTATCAAAGCGGATATTGAAATATACTAAAGTAAAATTTTTTTAAACTAAATAAATATTTTATTTCGATGTTTTCCAGAATGAAATATTTTTTTTTTGGTTTCTGACTGTTTGGAAATTGCTTTTTGCAGACATTGAATTTATCTATAAGGCATTTTTAAATTTAGGTTTTGTTTCTGATTTTGTACCCGTATTTCATCTGTGCGTTTATAACGAAATTTATAATTATTGTTTTTTTATTACAGAAACACAGAAAATAAAATATACCGTCATTATTGATTATCTCAATACAGTCTAGCCTGCATGTTATCTTATCCTTCATGAAACATAAACCTAAAGCGTGTATAAAATTTTCTGATGACGTTCCACAATCTGAAAAGTGCTTTGAAAGGAAAATTGCAGTGGCAGACGTTTATATTATTCAAGGGCCAAGAACGAAATAGGTCCCTTCCAGCTACAGTGAGAAAGCCTGATGTAAATATTCATGACTTTTAGGACACCATACCCTCGAGAAGTTGTGGGGCAACATTTATACCCTTTTTGTTTGAAAATATCTTGAACTACTCGTTTCAACTTTATATCCTCATTTGGAGTTGATTTTTGTAAAACCCGTTATAGCTGGTCTTTACTGGTTGCCAAATTTTAAGTCGTGTCATATAATTCCCGATATCACTTCTTCTTGATGTTGTATTATTTAAAACTTGGTTATAAAAATATTTGGATGTCATTATATCTGAATAGAAGACTGAAAATCATGAAAAGATTAGACCAATAGTTGTTACTTTCACTACAATGGGCAAAAAGATTGAATTACTCAAAAACAAGAAATTACTACAAGAAACCTGTATATATATCAAAGAAGACTTTCCCCCAGAAGTACTCGAAGAAAGAAAAAAGTTAAATACACAGCTACAACAAGAAAGAGAACAAGGAAGGAAGGCGTATATAAAATACAACAAACTAGTTATTGTACCAGAAAAAAACACCTCACATGAACGTCAAAAAAGAAACTTATCGCAGTCTCCAGAAGCAGTCATACCTGTTGAAAGTGAACTGAAAAATATTCCTAAAAATCCTACCAAAAAGAATAAAATGGACCTTTACTTAGTAAAAAACAAACACCTACAAACTGGAAAGTCTTCATCACATCAATCAGACTCAAAAAAATGACATGAAAAAGCGACCTCTCTATGTCCCCCACCACGGCCGGTCACCGCGGGGGTCACAGACCAAAACCCTCCACTCCAACAACTCTACATATGTACCTTCAACGCAAGATCACTTTTATCAAGCGAAAGGTTATTAGAATTTGAACAAGCAATATCACAAATAAAATACGACATCATTGGCTTAGCAGAAATAAGAAGAACGGGATATAATATTATAGAAGATGATAAACACATATTCTGTTATTTTGGCCAAACTAAAGGTCAGTACGGCGTTGGCTTCCTTATTAAAAAGAAATACAAGTTAAACATAGAAAGTTTTATTGGAATATCCGATCGCATATGTGTACTGAACCTTAACTTCGATAACAAAACACTGTCTCTCATTCAAGTCCATGCACCAACAATCGACGCTGATGACGTGGAATTAGAAAGCTTCTACAACAAGATTCAGCAAACTTTCATAAACTGTAATAAACACCGAATTATACTAGGCGATTTTAATGCCAGAGTCGGACAACGACTAGCAGGTGAAGAACGAATAATGGGTAAATACTGTTACGGATCAAGAGACAAAAGAGGTGAAGTGCTGCTGAATTTTTGTCAAGTTAATAACTTATACATCGGAAACAGCTTATTTAAAAAGAATATCAACAATATATGGACTTGGTTGTCACCTAAAAAACAGAAAAGCCAAATAGATTATGTACTAACTAACAGCAAGGAAAATATCACTAATGTAGAAATACTTAACAAGCTATCATTTCCCAGCGATCATCGGCTAATACGATGCACAGTACATATATCAAAGAAAAAGAAGAGTAGAGCCAAATACACAACAAAAAGCTTTAGAATAAACACACCAGAAGAAAAAGAAATGTTCACCAAAGCTCTCAGTACAAAACTAAACTCTACAAATTTGGAACAAAATAGTGATATAGAGACACTATACAATAACATCAAAGATTGTATATGTGACAGTTTGAGTTCTGTAGTCCATGTTGCGTCAGAGAAACAAAAAATAATACCAAGCTACATATGTGATCAAATTAAAAGAAGAAACGAACTCATAAATAAGAAAAATATCACCCTAGAAGAAAAGAGAGAACGTCAACACCTGTTCAAAAACATATATAGACTCATGAAAAAAGAGCGCGAAGAACATCAGATAAACACCATACAATTACATCTGGAATTGTCAGGTAGCTTGAAAAAAGGTTTCCAGGCACTTAACACCTCAAAAAAATGGATCCCTTGTTTGTACGAGGACTCTAACTCTGCAAACAATAAAACCTTCTCTAGATCAAAAATACTACACATAGCTACATCATTTTACAAAGAGCTATATTCTTCTCGCGACACAGACGAAGTAACAATAATGCTGCCACAAAACTTTACCAAAATCAAAAGATTTTCTACCATAGAAATAATAAAGAAAATGGAAACCTTGAAAACCGGCAAAAGCAACGGCCCGGATGGAATTTCGAATGAAGCTCTCAGGACAGGCAAATTTCTCTTAGCAGAACCTATAACCAGCTTATTTAATAAAGTTCTGGATGAACGTAGAGTCCCGATAATGTGGGGCAAATCTAATATTACTCTACTTTATAAAAAGGGAAACCCAGCTGATATCAGCAACTACAGGCCGATAAGCCTTCAATCAAATATGTATAAACTGTTCGCATCATGCTTAGAAACTCGCCTTGCTATATACACTGAAAAACTTCAACCACCAGAACAGGCAGGCTTTAGACGAAATTACTCCACAACGGATCATATACATACGTTGAACCTGATCATAGAGAAATACGAGGAGCACAAAAAGCCGCTCTACCTGGCCTTCATTGATTATGCTAAAGCTTTCGATTCTATCTCCCATACCAGCATGTGGAAAGCTCTGTACGAGTGCGAAGTTCC
>DVXP01004418.1:0-10383 GCA_018235645.1 Junonia grisea
TTACGTAACGTCTAGGGGAGGGTTACAGTACAACGTTACGGTGCGTTACATGTGGGGGGGGGTCTAAAATCTTCAAAAATTGCGTTACGTAATACTTGAATGACCCCTTATGAACTAATGCCGCACACTGAAGCAAGTGGCAAAATCAAAGCAAGGAAGCCATTGCTGTAGTTAGCATGGCCAGGCTTTTGGATAAAGCCGATTTGGTATTTGTTTTAATTAGTATTTCATTATAATTTAACTTAATTTATTGTAATAATAGAAATGCTCGATTTCACATACAATTTTTACAATGTGTGTGAATATTGAGACAAAAATCCTCAATAATGTAGTATCCAGGTAATATAAACTTAAAGGTTTGGCGACATGGTAACCCTAACTAATAGTGATAAACATTATGAATAAAAGTTAAGACGTTAGTGTACGTGTTTTGGCGTATATTGTAAACAGTTTTTCACTTTTTAAATAATAATGATTTAATATTTATTTTAATTATTTTTGGTGTCGAGCCAGGTCAGGTAAGTACTTTTTTAGACTCAATTATCGATTCTGATCACGCATGTAAAGTATCCAACACATGACTAGTGAACACCTTGTATATACTTTGACAGGATTACTTGACAATTAATTTTATAACTTGACCAAATTATCCAATGTAGCTTCACACGGGATACAACTGATAACTGAGGTATAAGTGAGGTATTCTAAATTATTAGTGACAAATGTTAAAACTTAATTAATATAATGCATTAACTATAAATTTCAGTTTTGTATTATCAAATGTTGATAGTTACATAATACAATACGAAAATGTAATAAAAATTACACTTCAGTAGTTATACTGCAAGCAGTCAGAACTTTTTTCAAAGATATATTAATTAGTAAAAATTAAAATGAAAAATATGTTCACAACTCACTTTAGCCTCATTGCTGACTGAAGGTTTGTTGGCGAACTGAACCTCAGTCGCCTTCAGAATGGTGTTCTCCTCCAGTATCGTGGCCTGGCTCTGGTTGTGGCCAAACGGCTTCTTGCCATACAGGCACTGGTAGAAGATCACACCTACGCTCCACACGTCCACCTTACTACTGATCTTTGGTGGGTTCTTGCCGACTACAAAGCACTCTGGCGGCAAATACCTTGAAAATATGAAAAATATTTAGATTAATTTTTGTTTCATAATATACACAAATATGCTTTCAACTGATAGAAAGACATGCTATGTAAAGTTTGATAATATTTTAAATTATAAATTTATCTAAATAAATAAATTGGCTATATCTTAATTTAACATTGCTAATCAACATTGATTGATTTTGGTGAAAATTTTTATGTATATTTGAGTGGGTCTCTGGGATTACATAAAAATTTCCTTGGAACCAGTGGGTCTCTTTGGTAATAAGACAGTACAACATCTGTAGGTGTTTTGTGACTAATATAATGCCCTCTTTATAACAAACATCTCATATCCTTAACACAATCATAAAGGCAGACTCACCAGTAAGTGCCAGCGCCCTGGCTGGTAAGATCCATGCCGTGATCCGGGTTGTAGTTCTCCTCGTCCATCACCTTGGACAGGCCGAAGTCGGTGATCTTGATCTCACCGCAGACGTTCCCCTCCGTCAGCAGGATGTTGCCCGGCTTCAGGTCGTAGTGGATCACCGGCGGCTTGATCTCGTTCAGGTACTTCAGCGCCGACACTACTTGCATTACGATCGAACGCGCCTCGCGCTCCGGTATTGTCTTATGCTGGAATATACATCAATTACTATCATTGTCATTATTGACAAAATAATAATGCGTAAGACAGAAACGTCAACTGTTCAGGAAAGTGCACACACCATGTGTTTTTTATGATCAGCATGAAACTACTATGATATATCACTCAATGTATCACTTTCAATTTCACTTATGTAATTTTACGTGTTTGATATTTTTTAATTAATTTTTTTATTTTCTAGAAAATAATCATTAAAATCTCAAAACAGCCAAAAAATAACTTAAAAATTACAATAACTGTATGTGATTAGTATAAACAGTGTTAAAACTACAAATAATGGGACACTTATTTTCTACTTACCTGTTTGAGATAAAAGTCGAGATCATGTCCATTGCAGTATTCGAGAACTGTACAAAAGGAATTTCCATCTATTTCAAACACGTCATAAAGTTTAACAATTCGAGGGTGGTCTAGTGCCTTGTGTATATTGTACTCCCGAAGTGCGTGTCTGAAACAAACGTGAAAACATTAAATATTTTTCATAAAAGGGGGTATATTTTATAAATATTGTTATGTCACAAAATAATACACATAAAAAGCTTTGCAATAGTAAAAAAAAATTCTAATATATAATGTATTGTACATATTTAGATAAGAACAATTCGCTGATTCCAAATATGTATAAAAATATAAGTCATAAAATGGCGCTTAGACCACATAGCCTTTCAACCGTCGATATCAATAATGAAAAAAAAAATTGTTTCGCAACAAAATGCCCATGAAAACTAAAGAGACATTTATATTGCTTGAAGAGTTCCGGTATACAGACTCACTTGATGTAGTTGGCCTTCTTGTCCTCCTTCCAGTCCTTATTGAGCTGATGGACTTTGCAAGCGGTGTAGCGCTGCTCCCGCAGGTCAAATGCTTTGTGCACTTCGCTGAAACCACCCTTGCCTAACAGCATTAGTAACAGATATCTGAAATTTTATGAAAATTACAGTTTATTATAAAAATTTATAGATTAATAATGTATAACATTAAATGTGGATGTTTAATAAAAGTTTTCATCAATTATTTTATATAATTTTAGATTATAAATCTAGATGAATCTAAAGTATTTTTGCTTGATTATACTATCGGCTTCATTTATAAAATAAGATTACTTATTTAGTTAGATTAACAAAATCAGTTACAAAATAAATGCTTAAAAAGTTTTGATAAAACTTTTACATATGTGTAAAAATGTATAAAACAAAACGTAACATTATATTGTTTAAGTTTTAATTCAAAGCGAGTCATAAAATGAGTGCTACTATCAGTAACACATTCTTATTAATTAACTGAAGGTCACTCGGAATATTTATGAAAAACATTGTTGACCAAACTGTAAAGTAAACAGCTCGTTCAACAAATAAAGTCCACATCTTACCTATCAGAGAGCACAGGGTGTTGTGAGAAGCGACTCTGATCCTCATTATGTATCCGTTTTAGCTCCCGAATGTGTAGATTTCTTTCCCTTTCTAACTTTTCCATTTCTAGCTGCAAATCTGTGTCTTCCTTCTTTAAGGCACTTTGCCTCAACTGCAAGCATAATGATTATTTTAGATTTATTTGTAAAACAAATGTATTCTAAGAATAATTATTAAGGTCATAAAAGCTGAGAAAAAACGATGAATTCAAATTTAAGTATATAACAAATGACAATAAAAGACTAAGATAATATACAACTTGAACTTGAAAATAATATTCTATAAAATAGTAATGTAGTAAAATATAGAATCACAACGTTGATGACACTATAACAACCATATCACAATATTTATTGTTTATTTAACAACAATACTATTTTAACGACACAAGTTACATACGTACCACAGTGTAATCAAAATCCAAATTACACTGAAGTAGTATGGTGGATAAGCTCTAAACCTTTTCTTAATAAGACAGAAGGTCTTTGCAAGCAGCAAAACCGACCTTCAGTATCTCATCAGCCTCGTAGTACTCCTGCCACGTCATGCTCGGCAGCGGGTCGGGCTTGAGGAAGGTGGGCGCGTCGGTGCCGTTGTGCAGCGGCTGCGGCTGCGGCGTGGCGGGCGCGGACACGCTGGAGGTGCGCTTGCCCCGCCCGCCGCCGCCTTCGCTGTTCGACGGCCGCTTCTTTGATAACAGCTTCTTTTGTCGGTCTATCTCCTCCTTCTCCGCTGTTATCTCTTCCTGCCGCCTGTAATAGAATATTTTTTCATTTTACTTCATATAAACTATAATTATATTGATAGAAAATACTAAAAGCATGTTGGAAGCCCCTTGTTCTGTATGAACTATAGAAGCATTTAGCATATTGTCTTACATAATGAATCTTCAAAGATTTTTGTTTGCCTACAGAGAGATTATCCACCAATTAATCTAATTAATCTATAGCAGATATTGCTTTAAGACAAATATTTACATTATGCTGGAGGAAAAAGAGGATAGCACTTGAATTTCTTAAAAAAATAATTTACACTTTTACTAACATTAAGTGCAACTGCAAGCTTTAACTTGCAGCAACATGATCAAACATGTTATTTGGCTATGCTGACTTTATAAGCATAGGCAAAGCCTTTAGAACTTGTGTTAATAAGATAGGTAATTATAGGAAATATTGGGATACAGGCTGATTGGTGCAATTCAATTATAATATTGAAAGTTATTGCAATTGGTATAGTTTTTTAAAGTAACATACAAGATGTGGTATTCCCTAAATACTGACACAATTAGATTACCTGGTTAACTCTTGAAATGCATATCCATCAGTCCAGTTCTCTTGGAAAGTAGCGCCAACGCGCTGTGTAACAAACTGACCAAGCCTTAATCTATTTTGCATACATCTCTGTCGGGCTTCCTTTTTTTCAATAGTACTCTTCTCATTTAACAATTTCTTAACCACTTCTATACATTTATTTATATGTGACTTATGTTGATCTATAACCTGTAATTTTAAAATTTAAACATTAAATGTACAAAATCAATTTATTATGCATTTTTATACAAAATAAATAAACAAATAAATTGAGTATTTTAAATCCCATGTTACCTTGCTCTGTGCTTGAACTTGATGTTTTAAATCTTCATTGCTTCTTGTTAATTCTTCTATTCTATTGTTTCTTACTTCTAAGTCAGACGAAGCTTGAGTTTCTAACTCTTGTATCCTCTGACATGTCAGTTCTGTTTGAATCTGCATCAGAAGACAAACATAAAATAAGTAAAGAACTTTAAAATCTTTTAATTTTAGTTAAAAATAAGTTTTTATAATAATAATAATAATACCTGTTTTACAGAAGTATGAGGTCGCTGTTGCGAGGCGGAACGTAAAAAGTCAGCTCCCGAAGGCAGTAATGATGAAGGTGACGGTGGGTACTGCAAGATAAATCTCTCTTGTGAATGTGTACATTAATCTAAAAAACTGCAAACAAAATCATTACAACTTATGTATATTTTATAATTGGTTAACTTATTCAAAGTGCTTTCTCGAGAATTCAATGTTTTGATAAAACATTAACTGCACTTCATTTGAAGTATTGTTTCAGATTTTATATAAAAACATGCTTTAGTAAAATAAAGAAAATATTAAAATGATACAGTATAAGTGTGTATGGTGGTTTTTATGACATTAAATTATTATTTTACTATGAATTTTAAGTTTAACTTCACCATAAGCTCTCTTTCAAGATCTATCAAGTTTTTAATTAGGCAAATATCAATCATTATAGTAGTCGTGTAAAGAATATCACATTTAAAATATTTAAATATTAATAACTTATATCCAATGTTTAGCAGTAATAATTTACCATAGGATAGTTAGCGCCCTGCGGTGAAGGTGACTTAGCTCCAGCGTGCCGAACAGGACTGGATGAGGGGTGCTTAGAAAAATATTCTCTGATATTTTTATCTGATGAATTATGCCTCTGTTTACCACCACCTCCTCCACCACCGCCTACGCCTTCTTCACCTGAGGAAACATATCATTCCTGTTACTAAAGTTTAAAGAAATCATAAATTCAATTTGTTCATCATTAATTTATTATTTTATGAATCTCCTTAGCACCATTAGCATAATATATGTAATCAATATAATAACAAATAAAGTACCTTTCCGCTTTCTCTTTCTTTCGGGCATAGCTATAGTAGGTGTGGCACCACTGGGTGGCACGAGGGCACTACCAGGGCCTGCGTTTGAACCTCGCATTGCAGCAGATTTTTCAGGAGTCAAAGCATCAACTTCCTTATCACTATGCGAAGACCCTGGAAGGTGAGGCACAGATTTAATGTATGATGCAGAATATTATTGTAAGAAAGGGTGCTATTTTTGCGTAAATAACATTTTATCATTCCACAACAAGTCAAAACAAAACTTTGCCTACATATTCTAAATGATAAAATTAAGAAAATCTACTGGACACAAGCTCAGTGTTCAGGGAAATAAACATTAACTCACTTTTCGACAAAGAGCTGAGCAGACCGATGTGGTTCACGTTAGTTCCACTTTTATAGTCATGCATTGTGTCACGCAATAGTTTCGGATCACAGACGTAAAAATTACACTTTCACAGTTCCTATCCGGCATTATACACAAAAAGTTGACGTCACAATCCTTCTTTCGATGCCAGTTATCCATAGAAGTTTTAGTCCTCAAAGTTCGTAAATAGGATTAGCCTCCAGAAAACTTGTGAGCGTGTTGTGGCAAACACTAACTTCACTGATCACATCACAAGGTTAAACTGCACTTCTACCACTTGTACACACTTTACCTGTGCTCATATTGGAGTCCTGATTATGTAGTGGCTGCCCCGTGTTGACAGTAGTTTGTGGTGCCATCTGAATTTGTGACCCAGCTGACATCTGTAAAGAAAGATGGCGTCTTTACATATGACTCGCCCAGTTTATTTCTGTTTTCCACGCGCATTCGAGCGTTTATTATCACAATTAACACTACTCACAAATTATTTACGTATTAAGAAGTTCATTTTTCATAATTTTCTTGAATTTTCGCTTCAATAGTCCGAATAACCTAACTTGTTTGACAAGTCGTAAACGCCAGTCGGCTCGCGACAATCGGATACGCATCCGCGGGGAGCGTCGAGGCGGGGGGCTGGAGAATGGAGATCGTCACGAAGTTCGCTTCGAATGTAATAATAATAACGACGGGCGAGGCGCCATTTTACAAGGATACAAGGCCAGAAGCATTGTTAATCCAATAAAACATAACACTGATATGGACATTAATTGAAAATTTTATAAACCTACTTTACAAGTTTCTTGTAAAAGGCATAGATCGCGATAGAAATTAGAGCGGCAGGTCAACAGCCTATAATTGCATTCTAGGATATCGCAAAAATTTTAAATAGTTGCGGAAAGTAAACACTACAGTGTGCAGATTTTGTTCTATAGACGAAAAGATAGAACATACAGATTTACCACAATAGGAAGTAGATAAGTTCAACCAAAATATGATCACTAAGAATATGTAATGAAAATGTATAAAATCAGTCGGAATGAAATCGACTTGACCGATTATTCCCGCAACGAGGTGCGGTGGCAACGGCGGGTGGCGGGCGGAGTGCCACCGACCTGCGGCGAACGAGTACGTGATATCGGCGCTCGTGCCCCACAACAAACTGCTTACTGGACGTGTTACGTAGGCGTCTGTGCCGCGATGTACCAACATAAACACAGATATGAAGGTAGGTACGTACTATGTACCTAAGTTTACATAGGTATGCCGTGTGCGACCAAGCTCCACGCGCGATAAACTTTAAACGCAGCAAACACTATTCATGATTATAGAGATAAATAATCGTCGGTTATAATTCATTCTTCAGTTATTTTGACGCGATAAATTGAATAGTTCTATATAATAATTGATTCTATATAATAATAGTAATTAATATAAACCAAGTCCAAAATATCACGACAACATCACAGAATGTACTTAAATATAAGTATTTATTTAACGGTAAATAGACGATTTGTATTATTATTCCATGTTAAACTTATACTACAATAGTAATTTTTCACCTGCCTAGAAAAAAAGTAATGATTCAACAAAACCAGGTAGATACGTAGAGCCAATTTTTTATGCTAAGCGATTTTACTTTTTACAAGAAAGAGATAACGGTTTGTGATGATTTCTTCTCGTAGAGACGACGATATTTGATAAAACAGACATTTCGTGATATCGTCATTATATTTTAGGTGATTTTTTGCAGTTAAGCTACAATAGTCAGTCTAGATACCTATATTGTGTTGCTAAATCAGAAGAATGTTAGGAAATGCTTGAGCTACATTCAATCAGTGTCTTTGTTCTATTGTTCGTCGACTGTAGGAAAGACTAAAGATAACGTATATTATGGCCATTATATAAAGCTGTGTTAAATTTAATTTAGTTTGTAGAACACTCGTTACGCGGTAGTCATAAAACCTATTAATAATTTTAATTGCTTTTACATAAACAGCTACAACTTGCAACGTCAACTACGATATAAATCTGGAAAACAAACATTAATGGCTTTATCAAAAGCTAAGCAGAATATCAGCTTGGTAGATATACCTAGGTATAAATACCTATAACATAGCAAAATAATGCAAAATGTGAAGTGTACGTTTTTATTTGTTATTTAACGTACCTCATTGAATACACATTGTCACAATTTTGTATAACTCGAGACTAATTCGTCTAAATAATTTGCTATTTTAATGCGCAGTCGTTTGTTCGAATGAGATTGGTAGGTACGTATGTAAAAAGATTTCATTTAATTATGAATAATGACCATCTGACTAGTTACTATACGTGTATTTTTGAGAATGATTTTAAAATGTAAATAAGATGTTTTATTTAATACCTACCTTATATTTTAAACAAATTATTATATTACATTAATGTCATTAAAATACCTATTTTCATAATATCAAGCTCACTGACACGTGACACGCTGTTTGCAAATATGCAACATCGGATTTTATGAGTCGTTATATAAAGTAACGTTACATAACATTGTAAACAATACACAGCTTCGGGTTACGGTATGTGTTCAAATCTAAAATAGATTTTATTCGATTCGTTGTCGTGAACTAAGCGATAAGTTATCTTTAAAGCGTAATATCTAAGAAATATGTACAAGATGTAAACGGAAAAATAATCAGGAAAAGAACTAGTGAATTTTTAGACATGGCGTATCAAACGGTGAAAACATATCAAACGGGCATATTAGTATTATCATCGTAGCGTTGCCGCTCTGCACTCCCTCCGGTGCCTCCTGCCCCCGCCTCTTCGATTCAAAGCAACCCACCTCCTTACTGAACTAACAACTGAGCAATATTTAAGCGAATGCAACGCATTTCGACTGAATCAAATTAACGATAAGAATAATAATGTATCACGTGATGTCGATGCCAGTTAGAATATCGACGTCTCGTTTTCTGGCAAGGCTAACTGACGTGTACATCAGATAACGAACGCGTTAGAAACGGTCGATCCGCAAACAATTTACAAACCAGTGGGATCCCAGACTTTAATTTTACAATGTAAATCGTAAAAACTATACGACAAACTATAACAGGGAGGATAGTCTTTTATTTTTGTTTTAGTTATCGGAATTTTTACAGTCAATTAAAACTCATGAGTAAAGGTGCTTCATTTTGGGCCACCTTTTTGTACATAACAGAAAAAATAAAGAAATAGTAAAGTAATAGCAGTTAGTAATATAAATCGATTTCAATTTTTGTTCTCACAAAATAATTAGCAAACTGAGAAAGCCAAATATTAATAACAGCAATTAAAGTAACATAATATATCCCTACAGACAATTCGTCATTGCTATCCGCCATTTGTATTTTGTAATGCAATCTTACATTATATTACTTTTCATTTGCACCTGACATCTATGTTTTTTTGTAGAAAATTATTGGTTAAAAATTTCCTAGGCAATTATGAGCTATATTTCTATATAGTGTACTCAGACCTGGCCCAGGCCCCATACATTTCTGAAACAACTTCTTTTGGAAAGGTTTTTAAATTAATACTTTATATTAAGTACCATGAGAAGAAGTCAATGATCAGTTCGTTGACAACTAGGACCCAACACGGTCAATACCACCACTTTGTGGTTTAAAACAACTTTTGTAGGTAAATAGTGAATGATACATTTTTATGTAAAAAAGCGTTTAAAATATTTGCTGTCACATCACATTTCTTCTAAATTAAACAACACAATAGAATTTTAAATTGATGAAATCCTTAATTAAATTTTGATTTATAAATAAAAATTACCCTGAAAAAAATATTAAAATATAGATGAATTAATGGTCAACCAATTTTTGTATGGCAATATTTAACACGTTACGTACAGGATAAAACACGATGTATTTCCGGTGGTTTTAATCTGTTTGGGTACGGGTGATGGATGTACCTGGATGATTGTACGTACTGTATGGTTATTACGATGATGAATGATTCATTGTATTATTAAAAAATGTAATAAAGAAAAAATAACAAGACCTAACATTTATGTATCCGTACGAAGTCGTTGCACACTGCAATTTGCAAGTCCTTTATGATTTAATTAATGTCTAAGACTTGGAATGATTTACCACGTAGTACTTATTGTCGTGTCTATATTTAGCACACCTA
>DVXP01004419.1:0-10383 GCA_018235645.1 Junonia grisea
CCACTTGGACAGCAAGCCGGTGGCGGCGGAGTGGGAGTACGGTCCTCCGTAGGGGGAGTATTGAGAGTAAGGGGTCGCGTACGCGTAGTCGCTGGCTAGGGTCGCTGTACCTGGAACATAACGATGGTAATGTAGCTGATAATGTTGATGTAGGGAGTACAGAAATGATGGTGAATGATAGAGATGATAATGTAAAATTTTCGAAGCATGATTTCATACAGGTGGAGTCATTAAGAATGGTTGTTGTTGCTTTCGCGTCTACTAGTAAGGAAAGATAGAAAGTAAAATAAGGACAAACCATTGAAAGTAAATTTATTATTTCCAGAAAACTATATTCCATCCGTCCACAAAAATATACCCGTAAGTATTTTACGGAAAACAGGATATAAGTGTTTTGTATTAAAACTTATGTTAAATCGATTTTGATTTACAAAATATTGTTTTAATTCATATAAATATTCCATAGATCTATACCTATAAGCCAGAAAAATTAATAACTGTAAGAGTTTGTAGGAAAATTAGATAAGTAAGCATAAAAAATTTCCATAGAACAAACAAGTTACTTTAGAAAAATATTGTCTCATTGTTGGCTACTTCGACATAATAAAATAAAAGCGATCATAAAAAGCAAAACCTAAAACACTCTAAATGACACTCCGAAAAAACCACGAAAAAAAAAACATAAGAAGCGAATGAAAAGAACGAACTCGAGAAGTGCTCCAACAATCTAATTTCGCCACCCTCCATAAAATACGTCTCACGCAATTTTCGCACTTATGGCAAATAATTTCAAGTGGCAATATCGCGGGGCAGGATTTTGGTCCTCGACGGTTTGGTCTTTAATCTACCGCAATCTCGTAGGAGGGGTGTCTAATAGCTCATTCGGGCCTCTATGCAAATAATTTTAAGGGGGGATGCTGGGACATCATACGGCCTTTGTCTGAAACGGTTAACGAAGCAGAACATGATTTTGATGCAAGCTTCTTCGATGCGCAAATTTTGGAGGGCGTGGCTCCGTTAATAATTAATATTGTTTTGCGTTTTGTGGTTTCAGCTTTGATGTTTTTGAGTGTCGGTTTACTTGTGTACGTTTTCAACGCAAATTATTTTATGTATGATGAAACGTAATGATGTTGATGAATAATTTGTTTATTTTAGGTATTAAGGTATACGTTAAGGCATACAAGTGTTTTGAAATCGATTTTTATTTCCTTTAAGTATTCCAAAAAGATAAATCTACATCTGGAATCTATATTTTTAATCTACTTCTTATATTGGTAATATTCCTTAAAAACGATCACTAGCGTTTGCGTAATATTAACAGTTCAATTTTTCTTAACTTGCATATCTTAGAGAATATCAATACAAAGACTACAATTTTGTCCCAAATTATCACAAAATTATGTTTGCTTACAAACAATTTTAAAAGTCACCATCAGCATAAAACAAAATCATATCAAAAAGTAACAGAAATATGTTACTACTACTGTTATACACATAACAACAATTTAAACATCTTCCATTAATATAAAGGTACTACCATACTTACCATCATAATGAGCGTACGGCGGGTAAGGCGGTGCTGGTGGTTGGAGCACCACCAGGGCTGCTGCATCTGGACTGCCGGCTGCTGAAGGTGGCTCACCAGCGGCTGTTGATCCTGTGGAGTCGTTCGTCGCTGAAAACACGGCTTTACGTTAACAAGGTGATGGAACACCTTATAGATAGGTAAATAGATAGAGGAGTAGATGTTTATCTGGTTTTTATTTTGGCTGATATTAGAACTATTTAAAAGTAGTATGTTTTGGATTTCTGTTTTTATAATTTCAATTTTCTGTTTTGCCTAAGGGTTGATTGGCAGAGAATGCTTTCAGGCACTAAGTACGCTTTACGCTATTGTAGTTGTTCAATAAAGTTGTAAAATAAATAAATATATATGTTACATTTCTCACTGTAACAAAACGGGATTGTCAGGAATACAGAAAGGACATAATTATGTACGAGTATGTATGTTATCTTTCCTTCATAAGAAAGTGGTGTATCCGAAGGATAGTGTATAACAAAATTCGCTTTAATGCTAGCGAATCTGTAAATAGTTTAAGTTACAAAAGTATTGAAATCAGAAAGTTAAGTTTTATAAGAATACAAATTGTAAACCGCTTAAAAAGCGGTAGCTGAAGTTTCTCCAGTTTTATTTTTACAGAAACCACACTGCGAACCGTGTACCATCGGAATTGATTTATTAAATGACCAATAGAAAGTGCTTTAAAAGGCCAATTTGAATAAAGTACTTAAGTTTTACTTAAAAATATGTTAGAAAGAAATAGGTACTGCTGGATGTCAAGTAATAGTTCAACTTATTGATGATAAGTTTAAAAAGAATATACATTTCGGTGATGCAGCATAACGATTAAAAAGCCTTGTGAATTATATTTTACTACCAAATACATAGATTTTTTATCAAAACAAAACCCATTTCAAACTTGCAATAGAAACGCCATAGCTATTTTAGGCACAGATAGATTTGGAACATCTAAAACAATTTATTTTCAAAGTCGAAAAAAGGCTGAGTGACAAAACAAATTGGATGCGTGTGGAATCGATTGCAGGCTGTGCATCGCAATTTGTAAAGAATTGGTGACGCGTCAAACCTGGCATGTACGGACTTTAATTGACTTTCATTCATTTGTGACTCATTTCGGGAATTCATTTACTGTTAATGAAAAGAATGTGTGAATAATCAATGGTGTTATAATACATATAAATACATAGATACTCAAAAATTTCACATTCTCATTGTAACGTAACACAGCCTGTACATATGCCACTGCTGGGCATAGGCCTTTTCTCCTATTAGGGATAAGGTATGGAGCTTAATCCACCACGCTGCACAACTGCGGATTGGTGGATATACATGTGTCAGAATTTCTTCCGGCACTTGCAGGATTACGATGTTTTCCTTCACCGCCGAGCTCGAGATGAATTTATACACAAATTTAGCACTTGAAAATCCAGCGGTTCTAGCCAGGGTTTGAACCCGCAACATTTGGTTAAGATCCACGTGTTCGCACCACTAGGCCATCTCGGCTCATTCTCATTGTAAAGCACACACCAATTGAATTTTCTCATCAGTCTAGATTATTCCATAAGCCGAATAAGGTAGAAACATGATCGCAATGCATCTTATTGGTAAACAAGAAATAGGTACAAAACTTTGAAAATTATAGCTATACACTGGTTTAGTAAGCTACAAACTACAATTGATTGAGTTTCATAAAAAAGAAAAAAATATACCTATCATCATTCATACTTAGACATAAATTACAATCGACGAAAAAAAAACCGTTCATCTCCCGATATCATACGGAAGCTGTTCCACAAATTAACACAAAACTCCGTGAAATGAAGACGCGCGATGCCATCATCAAAATCCAAACTCAAAAACTCATTAAAAATGAATGGAAAGGTTGTAATGAATGGAAAGGTATTGAATGAATGGTAG
This sequence comes from Junonia grisea, assembly GCA_018235645.1. Classification (NCBI taxonomy): domain Eukaryota; kingdom Metazoa; phylum Arthropoda; class Insecta; order Lepidoptera; family Nymphalidae; genus Junonia; species Junonia grisea. The sequence goes on from DVXP01004419.1 coordinate 3,503, forward strand.
TCGGAACTTGTTCCCATGTGATGAGCGAACAAAACGGATACGCAGCGATCGTCGTGACCGCAAGACGCTGCGGTTTGTTTGACTGATGAGAAATTGTGCCCTTGGAGGATTACGTGTTTGTTTTTATAGTTTATTTATTGAATTTAACGTTTATACAGATAAAATATCTCTATTTGCAACTTTCAGTTAGACGGAAGCCTCTATCATACAGATTTACCAATCACAGACTTTTTGTATTAGATAAAAGAACTGCCAAAAATAGATAGATTTGTAGACGTACAAATGCGACTATTTGTTATTCCTTCAAGTTTCAACTCACGTTAAAATAGGCCTTTTAGGCTAAGGCATAATATTTCAGCACCAGGTAGTAACCCTTTTAGCTAGCAAAATTGTTTACTAAATATTTGTTATATTCGGTAAGTTGTTATCATGGCACTAAATAGAGTTCCATGACTGACGATTAAGTCTTGAGATATCTTTACTCATGCTATTAACTCCTTTGGGATTGACGTAATGTATCCATCTGTTCCGTGGTAACTATCAACACTTGAAGAAATTCGAACCCCTAGCCCAACCTGACCACGTGCAGCTTTGTTACATTAAGATAATAGTGAATGAGTAAAGTCGTTGACCCAGAGCTAGACAGGTGCTCACGTTACCTGCGCACGCGTCTTGTGTTACTGAGAACAGAAGGATGTGGTGGGATGACATTATATACCATTGTGATGATATCCGCCCTGAGATACTTTCAGACTCTCATGGTAACTTTAACTTGGATTTGTGTAAGGCAATAATGAAATAGAAAATAGATTAGACCACAAAATGGAATACGTGTGGGGAACAAAGTATTGGAGACAGATTAAGAGAGACAGACCTAAGATTTTCGAGATTCGAAATGATGATGATTATATTTTTTTACGAAAGCGTTAAATATTATAAAGCATCATGCTATAAATCACAGGGTTGTAACCATTAACGTAGACCAATTTGACAATTACTCAAAAAATACTATGAAACAAATTACATGTAGCAAAAAACTTCAAGTTTTCAAATAAAAAGAAAACCTTATTTGATGGATAAACTGGACTAACGCGCCATTTAAATAACTACCTCCATTAATTTCCAAACTATTACGGTAACGATACTTAATCGAGTAGTATCATGGGACTAACTTCAAAACATATCAAAACAGTCAAATTGCGGAACTTCTCCAAAGAACTTTAAAAACAAAGCAAATCAACAAAAACGCTAAAACAATAGAATCTATCAGTAAACAATCAAGGTCGTGACACGGGACTCCATTTCACCAATGATTAGTCACGCCCTGAAAGACTGCGGTGACAAGCTGTGAAGCTAACTGTTCCTGGATGCCGGAGTGAATTTGTGGCTAACCGACATTTGAAGGTCAATGGTTAGTCGTCTTATTCCGGGTTGTCTTGGGTGGATTGATAAGCTAAGAGCTGTTGAGGTTTTAGGCGTCTAGGTGTGATGTTCTCACACTGATAAGTAATGTTAAAATTCAATATAGAATAAGCATGTTGCAGTTAATTTGTAAGCTATAGGTACTTGAAGAATAGGCGAAGAATTATTATATTTTCCATGATTTCAGCTAGTAGGTCGAAAAATTATTTCTTGGATATCTCTTTAAATGGGTTCTTAATAAAAAGAATGTCATGAAAGTATTTTTACTATTCAAGTATGATTCCTTGACAATTAGTTTTTTTAAGAAAATTGTAAGGAATTTAAGTTGATTCAGAGTGTTCCAATTGTACAAATTATCTATAACTCCAAACCTCTATAATTTAAGAATAATCATCGTATGCATTTAAAAGTTTGTTAAATCTTAAGATCTTTAGATTTTTTTCAGTAAAGATAAGTTCCGAACGGCTCGTGGCTGTAAACTAGACTTTCATTTGGATCTATAGCTATTTAGCAATAACATCACTTACCAGAATGAGGTGTGTAATGGTGGGCAGGGTGCTCGTACGGTGCGTCGAACAGCTCCCCATAGTAGCCGGTGCCGCCCCCGAGCTCTGATAACAGCTTGTATTCGTCTTTTAGACTCCATTTCGATGATGACCAGAGCTGGAATGGAAATGACTATAAGATATGGGATCTAAAGATTCCTGTACATTAATAGTTTAGGAATTGCGTTACCGGTATTATTGGCCACTTGTTATATAATCAAAAGACCTTTAAAGTCACGAAAATAATTTATGAAACGACTTGTACTAAAGATAAAATTCTGACAGAAGATGTTCTACTAGTAATCAATTATTTCAATTAAGGACTAAGTACCTAATGTATATCCACCAACCCACAGTGGAGCAGCGTGATGGATTAAGCTCCATACCTTCTCCCTAGTAGGAGAAGAGGCCTATGCCCAGTAGTGGGATATGTACACGCTGTGTTACGTTTTTTTAAGGACTTAGTGACGAATGCCCCGGAATGCATTATTTGCTAGCAATATTATTGTCTGTAATGTCTGGTTACGCAAGCGATGTAAAACCAAATTAATTCGCCATTAAACGCATATTTTGTTATTTATTCCTATATTAAAACATTTAATCATATTAATATCTTAATGTAGGAATACAATTGAACTTACATTGGAATATATCTGATCGCCATTGTAATGACTTCTTTGTCTTTTGACGTCGTCTTCTGAATGGCTGTTGAAGTCTCTGTTCTCGTCTGTTGGCAAAAATATAAAAAGAAAAATATTTTAGTTTAAAACTTTAATAAATATGAGTAACGTTTTGTGAACTTAAATTGTAGAAAAGTTTAGAAAGGATTAAAAAATTGTGGCGTATAAGATGTCCGTAGGGACTCCTTTTGGACGCCATGACAATATAACGATAGATTTGAACTGTGTTCTACTCTATTTACCGACATATTATAAATGTACCCTTATAATGCCTATATTATATAATGCTGTAATGCCTCTTTGACAAATAAAATACAATTATATACGGTTCCATTGTAATAAAATTTCAGGAATAACGCGGAGAATTTAAGAGAAGTTATAAGTTAATATAATATGGTCACAATTTGTGCACCGCGCTTAATAGCACACTAAATCTTGTCGTTCTGCTGAGCGCACACCGCGGTACCTAGTGGTGGGCAATTGTCGATGAAATTTTATCGATAGACTACGATAAAAAATTAAATTTACTTTGAAATGTTTTTGCATGATTAGTATGTGTATACGTAAGGTTAAGATATATAGATTCTTCAAGCAAATTGATTTTAGTAATGTTTTTTTTCAACAGATGTTATGTGTTTATTTTTAACTACGACCGACTAAAATATGGTTTGCTAAATTATAAAAATATTTAATTAAAGCAATACTTTGCCTTGGTCTCTGAATGTCGTTGAAATAATTTTGATAGTGAACGGACGGAAGACGACAATTATAATATCTTACAAATTATGAATAAGAATTTAGTAGTAAAAAATAAGCGGCTCCTTGCTTTACATTTTCATTTTTATCGTCATGACACAAAATCTAACTTATTCTTTAATAAAAATTCATACGATGAAATGTTATCGATATATTAGACATCACTATTACAGAGACAGGACGTGGAGCAGCGTGGAGAGCCAGTAATATTTTAATCCCTATGCCCCTGTGTCATTACTTACAAGTTTTTGGGGCAAAAAAGACTTACTGAGGAACCCTTCAGCTTAAGTGGAAAACTTTGTTGGAATTGAATGTTGTTGGACTTATTTTTTATCAATTTCCAGATAGTATAATTATTTGGTTATATTTTCTTAATATGTTTGTAACGATTCAAGGATCAAATACGCAATACCTACATGTCAGTTCGTTTTAGATGCTGCCCGTAACTTCGTCCGTGTCTATGATGGTGCCATGTATTTTTTGCGGCAATATTGAATTTTATCAGGAAAAAATGTAAATTATAACATAAAATAGAGGCTAATGAAGAGGAATATTTTCATTTTTATTTAGATTTTAAGAACAAATATCAAAACTAGCTTATTATTTAGATACAGCCTAATTAGACACATCGATTGTAGATTCGAACTTTTTTCAGCGAACTGAATTCTCTTACTTCATGTAGGATCCTAAAATGGTTTCAGTACTTCCAAGTCCAAATTCACGTTTTAACACACCTTGGTCCTCATGCCTCTTCCTCTTCAGGCCGTTGCCGTTATGGAGGCCGTCCACTTGCTCGATGCCCAGGATGCCGTTGATGCTGTAGCTGCCGGTGTTGTTGACGTGCTCCGTCGTTGGTGACAGCACAGCCGTGGTACCAGGCGCATTACCGGCGTGGGTTATCACCTGGTTTGGTAGAAATGGTTTTATGAGCGCCTGGGTTAGTGATTGATGGTATTGAAAGAGTTATACTTTAAGTTAGGACATATGGTAGTAGTAGCAAAACTTCCCAGTCAACGGCCCTAATATTAAAATCAAAGCATCCTGTATCATTGTATCGGAAACACAAACAACGCAAATACATACCAGTACAAAAATAGGTAATATGGCTAATACAAATTTTGGTCACGACAGGGAATCGAACTCGCGAATGTGTTGGAAATTTTGAAAGCCTTCAAAAAGAAGAGAGAAAGGAAGGAAGGAAGAAACCTTTGTTTTATACGATAAGGTGTCTGAAGTTCCAGAATTTCCAGAATTTTGTTATAACAAAATATTCTTATGATTATAACTTAAGTGCATTTTCAAAACTACAATACGTACAGAAACAACACTGCCCTGCGCGGAGCTGATCTCCTGCTCCTGTTGCTGTTGTTGCTGCTGGTTGTGCGCGTGCTTCGCCTTCTCAGCCGCCTTGTTGCGGACGATCCTGTGGAAGTATTGGGATTTCAGAAGAATATTTCTTGTTTTGGACTGGTAGGTGTCTTTAAAATGGGGAGTCTCGTCGTTTCGATTGTTTACTGGATCTTTGAAGGTAATTAACATCTAGATCCTACAAGTAGAAGTACAAATTAGGAGTAGTATGGAAATGTATGTATGTAGTCTATATAGTATAGTCCTTAGCCAAAAACATATAAAAATGTTATAATATGCAGATGCTCATTTGTTGTCGCAACATACATACATACATACATACATACATACATACATACATACATACATACATACATACATGCATACATACATACGTACATACATACATACCTACATACATACGTTTAACGTTCGGCGAGGGTTTTCTTTGGGTTTTATAAAGTATATCAAAAGCTTCTTTCCCTTAAAGTTTAAAAACTGTGTGTATAGACAACACCAAATTTTGCGTTATTCTTAATTCTATCACATTTACACCAGCAAAGCACAACAACAATTGTTGTTCCACAAATTTGAAACTCATTTCCGTGAGTGGTCTTCAATTTTCATATCATCTAATCTATTTCTGAACTTCACATGAATAATAATATGAGTAATAATCATCGAAATACAATTATATCGTCGACAAGAAAGTTCCATTAGCAAAAAACAGCGCCACCGCCACGTGGCGACATCAGTGTGCAATTTGGTCGCGGCGGTCGCGATTTGCAACGCTTCCGACGCACTGTCGCGCGACTGTCGCGTGATTTATTGGTTGTGTGGGAGTTTTATTTTATGTTTTTTTTTGATGATTATATTATGAAGAAGTTTTGGTGCTGTAGTTATAATATTGTTTTACTTAATAAACCCTATCCTTATTAAAGCTATTCCTTAGCCATAAATGTTTTGAGATGTGTTAGGCAGCACTAAAAATTCTAAGCCATTCTAAATAAATTTATACTTTTATAATATTTTTAATTCAGTTTTATTTAAAACACCACTCAACAAACTTTAAAGCACTATATAATATGTATGTATTCAAGTGTATACAATTTTTTTATTTCATGTTTTAAAGAAACTATACAAAGACCTAATAGACACACTAATTTCCTATCACATATTCCATAATAACGGCTAGTTAACAACACAGCATGCAATTTGTCAAAAGGTAAGCAAAAAGGATCCAACGGTGTGACGTCATTATTTCGTATCGCCGCCATTTTGCAGCCGCCGCGGGGTTGACAGTTCATTTACCGCCATGATGGATGACGCGCGCCGTGAATTATTGCCAGTATCTGCTGGGTTGACATATGCAAAAATTGTTTTGCAAACTTATTATAACGGAAAGGTCATATTGGAATTAGGGTTGTAATAGAGTCATCACTTTTTTTGATGGAGTATTTTGATTTATGTCCTCGTTGTTTTATGGATTGTTGTGATTGTAGTGTTTTTCTTTTATGCAAATATAATAAGAAGGGTGAGCAAATATTGTACCCGAACTAAATTTTGAGCCCGTCTCTAGTAGGTATATATACGTTTTGTAGATTTTGAATTTCATTTAAATCAATAAATTCGGTAATGTGTGAATGAATAACAAAAATACAATTACAAATTGAAATAAAACTAGTTTGAACAGATTTAAATCGCGTATATTGATAATTTTTATAATCCCGACGTTTCAAGCAATTTACAGCGTTCGTGGTCACGGGTAGACTAAGATGACATTGGTCTATTTGAAGTATTAAAGAAACATTATTTACAACTACCGCCAACAATTCCTAAGTCGATATCTTGAATAACGTTCTGGTTGCACGCAGAAGGCACTAACTGTATCTTTAGGTCAAACTGGTTTTATTTCAATGTGTAATAATCGCGAAAACCTAAGACAACATTATACAATTACAAACATTTCTGTTTATAGTATTAATAGTTTTTAATTTTTACATTAACATAGATATAACTTTGTCTTATATCTATGTTAACATATAATACGAGTATACAGGGTCAATACATGTGATGTGTTTTAATTAAAACTATTTAAATAAAATATGATTTCAAGGCCATACACAAAAAA
>DVXP01004420.1:0-10382 GCA_018235645.1 Junonia grisea
ACACCTTCGACCTGGTGCAGATTTGAATTTCGCCTAAGAAATTTGCATCCGTAAAACAAAATTAAAAAAAAAAAAAAAACAACAAAATCGTAACAAAAAAACAAAAACGTAAAGATTTATTGTGGTAAGGTACCTAATTCCGGTATTTTGAAAAATGGCACCTAATTCCCAGGTATTCGGCTTAATCAATAAATTGGTTAGTTTTTTATTCTAAAAAGGTTGATAAGCAAATTAAATGTTTCTAGAATCAAATAAATAAAATATGATTTTATACATTGTGCCGTTTTTCGAATACTTCGGAATTAGGTTTCCTTAACTAAGGTATATAACTAAGGTATATAGCTCGAATATACGTAGGCTTGACCCGGCGTAATTAGGTACTATGCGTTTTGCGTATGATGAGTATCTCATTCTCATTGTTCAAATAGTACTGCAGTTTGGTATATTATCATGAGATGTCTAAAAATGGGTAAAGCCCTTTTCTCTTATTAAGTAGAAGGCCACCATACTGTTCCACTATGGAATGTCCGATATAAGTACTTGTATATATCCGTTTCATACGACTGAGAAGACGCCGGCAGTCCAGTTATGGCCCCGGGCTACGCACCAGCGAGGGGTGCGCATGAGCGGAACATCGCACGGGAGGGGCACCGGGGGACGTGCTGCGAAAGCGATTCCGTAGCCTCTTCGTTTCTGTGCAGGGCCCATAAACGTACGTGTTCTTAATTATTTTGTAAGATCAAGTCTTAAAAACGTAAGAAATAGCATAGATAATGACATTCTTGTCTTTTTGGAGATGGCACGATCCGTTTCTATTAACAATCTTTCAAAAAATGTTACCGGTTTATTTTTTATTAATTTCTTAGTTACTTATTTGTCAGCATGGCACACGCCACGTAACGTGATATTTCAATTTCACAATGTCATAGAGAATACCGCTTTAAGGCAATAACGTGTTATAACACAATCGCAGGGGTTTTTAGTGAATACAAACTCACATAACCAGATCTTCCCCAGGAGTCGGGTAACTATGGAGATTTACCCAAAAAAAATTACGTCAAGAAAAGTAGATTATAGACTAGATCATACTGACCATTTATAACAGACTTTTATTTAACTTGCAACATCACTTATCGAAATTGGAATCGATGAAATCATGCCTACAATAAAGATGCTAAAATACAGTAAATGTTTTATTGTTTACTTAATATGTAGCTTTTATTAGTAATTAATTTTCTTGAAGCTATAAAATGTAATCGATTTATTGTTATCGATACAATGACTCGAAAGAAAATATATAACCGAAACATTTTTAATTCCGTAATAATTTACATGGTTACCTAAAGTCTACAGTTATATTGTTATTATTTTTAAAAGTAGGTAACAAGCTTTTATCCACAGATTCGTTCGCGTTGATGAAGGTTTTCTTGGGCTGGATACCTAGATGTAGTACATTATGCATTACAAGTACATTTTACATTTATTTTTATTCAGAACGAAACAGTAGCAAGAAAATAATAACAAAATGTTTATACAATCATCAATCAATAAATTAATTGATTAATCGTTTTTAGGGTTCCGTATTCAACAAGGAACCGTTACTTTGTATAGTTTTACCAGGTCCGTCCGTTAACTTAGAAATCTTTATGTAATATTTGTAATAAATGTTATGGTTGTGGGAAAACCATTTTCTCGAGTGAGGAGTTGTTTCAGAAAGTTAAGATATAAGTGAATATACGGGCCAAATTTAATAAATATCATACGTATATTATGATACAACGGGCAACTACGGAACCATACACATGTGTAGCTCGACACGCACTTGGCCAGTTATTATTAACTTCTTAAGTTTTATGGTTGTTATTTATAAAAACATTAAAAGTTAATGTCTTGATCAATTTATTGAATTGAACAGTTACTGACTAAACTGTATTTTATTTTAGGTATATACTTACGTGTGAATCAACATGGTTGATTCCGGTGTTATTTATATATTAAAAAAATATAATTATAGGAGATATTTTTAATCTATTACAATACGACTAAAGTTAAAGTTAAATTAAGCGCATAAAGTTAAATTTTATTTATAGAATTTTTAATATAAATTAATATTTATTTATTTTTACATCCGAGTTATGCAGAATACATGAATTTAGCGACGTATTAAGACAAAATATACGCGGAAACAATAACACTAAATATTTCGAGGTCTGTTACCGTAAACGGTGAAATCCTATTAGAATGATTGCGAATGCTTAAATATAAACCCGCTATTTTCTGAATTCCTCAATTAAATTAATATAAGACAAAATCCTTCCTTAATATAAAAATGAAAAAGTGAGATTGTTTGAAATTTAATTGATCCGTTTTTACGCCGTAACTACTGCACTAGAACTGTGAACTCTTAATTAAAGCCAGTCAGCGGTCACGTGACATACCCGTTTGTACGTAAAAGGTATATTATATGATCGCTGACTAGCTTAAATTAAGTGGTTATAATACGGACCCTGATTACCATCAATTTTGCATATGTAAAATTAGAAAACTAGAAAAATGGGCTGGCAACAGACAGATCTTGCCCATCGCGATAAACGACATTCACCCTAGCGTAGTCCTTTGCAAAATCTAGTGTATATGTTACGGTAAGAGTGAATAATTGAAGATTATTAATAATTACCGAAAGTCGAGGTTAAAGTGATAAATTAATCACATTTGTCGGTTGTTATTAATAATTTCACCCTAGTAGTGATAAATGTAATAAGGCGGTGGGAGTAAATAATGTAGGTAATTACTTAAGGTAATTTAATATGAAATTAGCAGTAAAATAAATAAAGCAGGCGGTAAATTTCATTATTAATCTAAAAATAATTTGAACATAATCAGTTAACCCCGACTTCACCTGATACTTGTCTGTCCGGAGGCGCGGAGCGGGAGCTGTCTCCGCCTGTCTCGGCTTGCTGGTCGCCTTCGGCAACCAGCCTCGGCCGCTCCGGCTCGCACGGTGTCTGCGCTTTGTTACGCTAAGGCGGAGAGGCTGCTCATCCCGAAGCGCCGGATAAGTTCCAGATGTAGTGGTTATCAAAAATATCTTCATATAAGTAGATGTTATCAATAAAAAATTACTTCTCAAGTTAGTTGAGAACCTCTGTCTAATCACATTTTATACTGCCCAATTCCGATTTATAATTACTGTTTGTGTGATCTCTAATTAATATACAGAATAATGTTATATTTTAATCTGAATTAGGCGATATTGGTAAGTAATTGGCTCATGTTTTATAGACCTGTGGCTGCTTCACTACTTTTACCAAATTCGAGTCAGCTTCGAACGAAGCTCTTCGGTTTTACATTCTCAAAATCACGTAGGTACATATTTTGATGAACTTAAGACAAATTTTCTGAAAGCCTCCGCATAACAACAATCAGGAAAATCATTACAATCTTACTAAGTAAGAATTGCTCGTTTAAAACGCGTTTATTAGATAAATTCAATTCATATTTACATGATACATTTTTTTTAGCAAAACAATTTTTATATCACAAAAACGAATGAACTAAAAATAAGATACATAGACCTAAATCTATGTAAGGTTCTAATCGATATTTAGCACAAAGCGGCGTCTAAACTAGACTTTATAGAGATCGCAATATTAGTGCAAATCTATGATTTTAATTTAGTATTTCAAAAAGATTTTATTTAAGACGCATTTTTATATTTCTTTTGTTATGAGTGCCTACGCCTTCTTTGATTTTTTATTTTACTAAAATTCAGAAGACGCACTGAGATGAAAGTAATATTTATATTTTATGCTGACAAAAGTTCTATTTATAGAGATGAAACGAACTTTTTTGCATAGGGATATAACCGAATTCTAACTAACTGTCACATTATATTTCTTAAATGATTTGAATTACTGATTAAAAACTTGTGAATCACAATATTCACAAATATAATAAAGATTTTATAATCTGATATTTAAAACTCCTTAGCTTAACTGATACAGTTAGATGACTCAGTGGAAACTCTAAAGCGAATTATGTACCTACAAGTATTATAACATTGTTATTAATTTTATTTTGACCAAAAATTATATATAACAATTTTCGATTATAACTATTCCTTAATAATGTAATTAGGCATACTGAATACAAACGTGCAGAAACGCGACAACCTAGAGAGGTAATTGTGGCATTCATTACCGAAGAACTCTTGTCCATTAGACTTTTATCCATCGAAACCAATCATTTAGATTCTAAACTTTAGAACGTTAGTACATTACAAAATTAGGAAAATCAAAAGTATACACCCATCATCATTCCTGGATTCTGGATGTGTAGTTATGTGACATTTTCTGCATAATAATCTTTTTAAGAATAAAACAATATTCAGTATTTTGCAAAATACTAATCGGTTTTTGACACACTTGTTGCACATGCGAACAGAGATCGAATAACACAATCGGAATATAAAAAAGCAATAACTATTACTTACATTACAGTAACATTGTTATGTGTGTCAATAGATCCCGTTAAAGTGCCATTTTGGGACATTTATTTAGAAGGTGATAAGTGGTGTAATAAAATTTAAGCACATTCTAAGGCTTGAGTCGTCGGGGAAATACTAAAACCTGAATTGCGTCATCAACTTTTCTCAAATGGACTTTTAGAATCATGGAGAGGAAGAGTTTTTTATTTGGTCTAAAGAATTATTTGGTAAAAAAAAATGAAATAGTATCAGGTAGCGTTTTAGGCAGCCTATAAATGTTCGACTGCTTGTTAAATCTTTCTTCAAAGAGGATAATGCTCCCTAGCGAATATCTGAAAAATTCTTCCGACACAAAGAAAAATTGATCAGCGATAGACTGGATTTTAACATTCTTTCAACAGTTAAAATCATGTATTCTGCCTATGTATTCCCTAAGCTCTTATTTTATTTTATTTTTTCTTAAATCACGCAACCTCTCATATAAGGTTTTTTTTTTCACGTCGGTGAATGCATTTAGGCATACCACCTAAAAGTGATATGGGCGATTATATGGGACTCTTGTAGCGTAGAATACGTTCCACTAAAATCCAGCATTACCCTCATCGTCACATTTGGTCGCCACGGGATCCTTACGCATGCTATCTTGTCATATAAGGTATAGTCAAGTTAGGGTGACAGATATAGTGTTTCTTTTTATAACATTCTCGTGCACACCACAATTCGTATCCTTACTCGTATTTAACTAATTACAAAGAAGACCACCAATACATATAAATGATCTGGTGAAAGATTTTAAGGCGATTATATTTTTATAGTTTTTTACCGATACTGACATTAACCGAGTTAAAGAGACCTCAACCAATGTTTACGACAAAGCCATATCGGTATTTAGGTGATCAGTACTAAAAATCTGTGGTATCGTTTATACGTAGGTGTATTCTTGTAGGGGATCCGTTGCATACAAAATTGACAGCAAAATAAAAATAAAAAGATGACATCAGTATTTAACTAAAATTAAACATAGATGTATAACCGTAGAATAAATTAATTTAAAAAATAAATCGACTTTACTAAATCCCCTTTGCTAAAGGTTTGTCTGTGAGAGATCGCTGAAAGTGATAAGACCGCCTTTTGCTTACTATGTCTTCTCTTATAAGGTTGAATCTGTATCAATATTATCTACTTGGTGTATGCAATAAAGTATAATAAATAAATAAGACTTTAATAAAAAATAAGCTTGCAATGATAAAATCATATCGCTTGAGTCCGTGTAAGATTACCTTTGCTATTTTATCAATGGTGGTCTTTTGCTATCAACCGCAAAAAAACACGGAACCCAAGTAATAAAGATATCACTTAAGTCCTCGAGTATATATTCTTTACATAAAAACATGAAATAATATTTTGATTGCTGTAAGGCGATTTAGTATCAATAAGTGGTCGTTGAGAAGGTTTTAACGCGATCTTTGTTTAAATCTGTTTACTCATTGTCGTTTCGCCCCTTTTTCGTACGTTCAGATTAATATTTCATTACACGGAGAGATGAGTAACGATATTTACGTGCATTGCCAAGGTTTATTCGCCTTTAACGTAAGCAATATCGAATTAATACGTCTGAAATAAAAATGTAAACTTAACGAAAATTTAAACTGAAAATTAAGCTCAATGAATTACTTTTAAGTTTTACAAAGTTCAAAATAAATCTTTTTCATAAAATATGAAACAATTTCTAATTTTTCAATTATCTAATAATAATCTAATGAAATCTAAATTTTAAGTACCTATAATAAAAGGTCATATTAATTGAGCAATGAAAACAATAGACAAAAAGTAATATATAAAAAAACAATCACAAGATACCTTGTAAACGTTGTTGGTGTGACAATGTAGTCATCATTGTCATAGTGGTGAAATTTACAAGAATTGTTAGTTACGTTACTTAGGCTATGAAATAAATATCTATTCTTAATAAAAATGACATTGAAAAAACAAGTAAAAAGTCGATAACAGCATTATTAAAGCGAAATAATTACTATTGTAGGGTCGTCAGTGATTACTATAAACATTAACTACATACGTAGTTAACCAAATCTGACTATAATATGTGAGAGTACTCAGTGATTAATTATATTAAAATACATGTTTCTATTACACAATTCAATTAACTTGCTTATAAAGGATTCTAGAATAATAAGAAAAAAATGTCAAACGGACAATTGGTAGATGCGCTACAAAAGTGCAAGAAGGTACTTTTCACTATTTCATTCCTGAAGAAAGCAAAGAAAATATAAATGATATTTTTAAGCCCAATTATGAGTCGTACCTAATCAGTAAACTAAAGACTGCACTTAGGTTCTATAACAATAAATAACCACACACTTTCTTGAAAATGATACACAGGCGCCAATGACTCGTGCCATTATTATTTTTTGGAAATCAGCTCAAATAATGTTTTCCTTGAATGTAATTTGTAATTTAAATTTGTAATAAAATGACCAAAGATGTAACGTTTTAAGCACAACTTCCATTGATACAAACATTTGAGTACCGGGAAAATATTATGACAACATTTTAACCGCTATCGTCACAAATATACGGAAACATTAATTAGCCGTTAAATTGTAGGAAATAAATACATATTTATTTTAATAATAATTAGTTATGTTGTCAGTATTATTCTTTAGAATGATAAGTTGTTTATTACTTGAACTTTACTTATTTGGATGTCGAGATAAGAGAGGTGGGATTTTTTCTGACGTTTTGTTTGTTGTTCTTCATAATCTTTTTTTCTGATTAAAATTGTTTTCTACTGAATTATATCAAATAATTATTATTTACGTAATTTATTGTTTAACTAGCAGACCGCCCTGACTTCGCACGAGTAGGTATTAGGTCCTACTTTTTTTTGAAAATTTAATAAAGCCTGTGTTCACCGGTGATAGTGTAGCTTCCCAATAGTGAAATAATTTTTCAAATCGGTCAAGTAGTTTCGAAGCTTATTCATTTCAAACAAACAAACAAACAATCAAATCTTTCCTCTTTATAATATTAGTATGCATAATTATGTCAAAATATTAAAAACGGCTTATCTATTTGTCTAAACTTACTAGATTTTGCTCACGTTAACCTCGATTTTTTTATAATAGTTCTTTTGCCCTGTTTTCAAATGAGTTCAGTGGTTCCCTGTGACTTCGAACATACTTAAATATAAAATTCGTTATATTCATTTCCTTCACATAAAAGATATATACTTATAATACGTGAGTCCGTCTCTATTTTTGTCTACTTCTTATTACAACAACGCGAGCAAAGCTGCGAACAAAACTTATTAAGGAAACACAAATATGACGGAAATATGGATGATCTATTTTCATCTCATTAAGATCAGGAGGAATATTTGATAAAAACATCTTCATTACTTGACGCCTCTAAACTTGATAATCTGGTTAAATACAGCAAGATAAATAACTGACAAGTTTGTTGTAACACAGACAAGTTTACAAGTTAACTTTATTGATTTCTTATCTCTGACGTATATACTAATCTAATTTTAATACCATAAATATTTATTTACAAATTCCTTAAATTATACACATAGTTTTAATGAATGAGATCCGTTATTGATATATTAGTGAATTAAACAGTGTTGAAATTTATATTTCAAAATCGTTACATGTTCGACGATTTATTAAAAATGTATATATTCGGCAACTCCATTGTATGTACTTGTATATTATTGAATAAAATAAAATAATTACATAAACTAATAATTAATTTTTAGTCCTAATTTCAAACTACATTATTTTTTAAAGTATGGTAAAGTAACCCTGTAGACATGATGTTCGTTTTTATAAAACACAAAATTACACTATAGATTATAATTATGTAATAATATAACTTTTAATATATAGTAGTTAATTGTTAAACTATATAGATGTAGCAAACAAATATCACAAATTATTACAATATTTACAGTCGAGACGACTTACAGTGTCGGAAAATTGGAATAGCGAAGGATTAAATTTTGGCTACTACCATTAAGATTTAAAGTATAACAATTTTTTTCCTATGGCTATCATTATATGTTTTATTCATTTACGTAATATGTTAAATACGTCACGAATGTTTTGTGCATATTTTGACATTTTGATAGTGCATATAATAATACGATGTTAAGATATATCATTAAATAATTAGCCAAGTGCGTGACGAGCCACGCGCATGAAGGGTTCCGTAGTTTCCCTCATAATATACGAACATTCAATAATTCAATCTTTAAAGTTTACTTATATTTTAACAAATAACATGTTTATCTTAACAATTTTCAATGAAATTTGGGCGAAATTATATTTTTACTTTGATCGACTATATCTCAATAACTATAAAAGCCTAGAAAGCCGTGACAATTTTGCTTTTAAATTCATTATATGTTCTATTATCACGAATTTTTTCTTATTTTTAGAAGCAGTAGTTTAGTCGGTAGAGGGGGGGGACACTTGACTCTAAGAAAATTTGACACTTTGAAGGTTAATATTTCGGAAACTGTTCCTCGTTCGGAAAATAGTTTTCCCACACCTATAACATTTTTAAACGACCTATCCAACGATACCCCACATCATGAGAAAAATAAGAAAATATTTTTTTGATCTCACGTTACATATAGGGGAGACACCCCAACAAAAATTATTTTTCAAGATTTTATTGTAGGACTTTTGCGGCGTGATTCATATTTATACTCATGCCGACTTCCAGCTTACTAGTATAAGGGCCTCGGAGCAAAGCCACGGACAGACAGACAGACCGACCGACATGGCGAAACTATAAGGGTTCCGTTTTGACTACGGAAAATATGAGTTAATCATAACATGCTTTATTTTAGTAAAAACACGCATATTCTATTAATATCTCAATTATCAAAATTCATTCAGACACAAACAAATATCATACTAAAATTGTAGCCTCTCCTTTCAGCTTTGCTATCATCCAATATTGCATCAGCCTATACCAAGTTAGGTGTAAAGCACATTACGTAACAAGTGTAACAAACCTTATAAATGTCAATAGCTTGTCACAATCACGGAGCATTGTTATGACATCGATCGGGGAACGTAACAGCGCTGATATAACATCACGTAGATACGATGCTATAAATATCATAGAACATAGTTTATAGTTATTAGCTTTAGCGATACACTATTTGCTATAGGAATATTTATGAAGGATGATACTTTTTGGGAGTTTGCTCAGCTCTGTGTCAATTCAAGGAACTAAATGTTTTAAAACCTAATGAAATGGTTGTTGTGTAGTATCTATATATTATTAGGTGAAACGAAAAGTTCGTACTAATACATTTTTAGGAAAAGTCGGCGAATGGAGGTGTATGAAATTTGGCATAGTTGAACCTTATGAAAAAGGATTCATAATTTCCAATTTTGCAGTAAATATGTTAAATTATTTAAAATAAAACTTTTTTACATACCGACACTTCTATTACATGAATACCTTTGTATACTATCGGATTAAAAATAATTAAAAATAAAATGAATGGCTTAACTAAAAAGGGTTCACATCCACTATCGACCACTGATAGACCTCTAGTAGAAAAAAATACACATCTAAATATTTCTAAGAAGTTTACATCGTAGTATGTGTCAAAAGTTTATGCTTGAAACAACAAATATGGAGGAATTAAAAACATATACCTTCCAAACCCTAAAGTTAAATAAGAAATAGATAAATCGAACCATGTTGATAGATAGAATATACAGGGTGTCCCGAAAGTCAACGATTAAATTGAAATGGGATATAGACCAGGTCACAACTGGCCAAATAACAAAAAATCGTTTTAGTAAAAGTCTCTTGGTTTAGGAGATAGAGGCCCTTTTGTGTAAAATTA
>DVXP01004421.1:0-10379 GCA_018235645.1 Junonia grisea
ATTGTTAGGAGTTCTGGTTGCGCGACCGACTGACACAACAATGGATCCGTTCTGACGTTTTCACTCTCGGTTTTAGAAGGAAATTTACTCAAGAAAATACTAACGCTGAAAACGTTTACGAGAATGAAAATTATAAAACCTTTTCTACTACCTTTCCTATTTGCTTTATTTGTGTGAAGATGGATCGTATTTGAACATACTATTATGTAATTAACATCGCCATAACTTACGAGTCTCAGTGAAACGTTTGCGTAGACACCGCATAAATTCGTAAACACGACATATCATCGTACGCAGAGATGGATTTTATCAAAAATTAAGAACATATCATTAACCTCTGTATCGACAGTGACAAACATAATTATATCAGTTTAGAAATAGATTTATAATACAAAATGCTGTTAAAATTGGATGTCATATGCAGTTCACAAAGATAAATTCGTCTGAAACCAACAGCATCCGAAATTTAAGATCGAGCGGACGATGGTAATCTCCGGTCAAATGGTCGCGTGACCTGGTTGATGCTACTCGCGACTGGAGGTGAGGAAGCAACTTCTGTATCCGGTGCAGTTTATATTTTATGACTGAGGACTTCCTAAAAATGTTTGATTATAATGGAAGAAGAAGAAGAGTCAACAAAGGGAGTCAACGATAAGTTTCCAAGTGGTTGAGTACTTTTAGACAATTTAGGCAAGTTTTGAAAGTAAGCCTGCATTTTATTCATGAGGAAATTCTTGAAAGGGTTTCATGAAAGTCAAAGTGACCTTTGTATGAGGTAGAAACCCCTTTATTGATCTATGTGCTACTTTTCCTTAAGAAATGTTTAAAGAGGCCATAACGTGTCCATCAACTGGACACACTTTATTTACGACCAGAAGTTTTACACATTCTGCACATCAATAAGAAGTATAAATTAATTTCTGATATTCATTTAAATTAAGAAAAAATGGTATTACTTCTGTTCTCACCAAAATTAATAATTACAATTGGTGATTTAAATTCCTTATTAAACAAGTTTCACATGCTATCGGTTTATCGTTTTGCTAAAGGTCATACAGGAAATGTCTCACCTAAACACCTCAACAATACTCTATGAGTCTATGGAATCAACCTCTACACTCAAGGTCGATCTGAAGGGCATCATAGCTAACCAAGCATTGCAGCTAACCAAAGAATCATCTAGGTATATTCAAGGTCTTAAGGACGTCGAGGCAGCAGCTACAAACTGCAAGTATTGTTTTGATATAATCGGCACAGTCGCCGCCGGCCGCCGCGACCCAGCGCAGTGGGCCAGCGATGCGTGCTATTTACGACAAGTTAAATATAAATTACACTGACACGCCATCTCATTCTGAACTATGACAATTTGAAGCACTTCGGACGATATGTCACTATTGATTTGTCACTTGTAATAAATGAAATCTACTCTGAAACAGAGCAAAGTGATGCTGGTTATGTTAAAAAGCTTTCTCTGTAAAAGATTTAATGTTGCAAGATATTTTTACTACCCCAAAGTCTGTTAGCACAGATGATTTTTGTAAATATACCTTTGAAACCCGAATTCTTAAATACTGCTACAAAAACTTACAGGTAACTAAGAGTGAAGTAATTCTAATTAAAATATTTTGTTTTCAAATATAAATTACATGGTAACTACATTATCGATGATGAAATTAGTATTTTCCCAAGAGATGAAGTGCTCTGTAACAAATCCTATGAGCTCACTCTCAGCTTAACCATGATAGTAAACTTTGAGAGGATTAAGTTTAGATTACTGATTATAAAACCATTTCATCTCTTAAATGAAAGTAAAACTATTAAAAGCTATTAGCCAATCCGTTTGTATCTCTTTACTATGTAACTTATTTAAGAATTCATTTGGAGCCGCAAGAAAAGTTAAATGTCAAAGTCATACGGTCACGTTCGGTTTGACCCTGTTATCAATTCCGTAAAGTTTTAAATAATTCATTAAAAAACCGTTACCTTAAGTCTTCAAAATATATGTCAAATTTGATGATGGTTCCAGAAAATTAATTCTCTGTGACAAATTGTAATTTGACATTGATCGTAAAACTGATGTCAAACGGAAAACTAAATTCAGTTTATGGTCCCCTTTGACTCTATGGGCCTAGAAAAAAATACAGTTAAATATTCTACCGTAAAGAAAAAACGGAAGATAAATTAAATGTTTAAAAGTTCAATTAAGCAATATTACGAGTTCGTGCGTAATAAGTTAAATTGTTACTCGTTCGGTAACCACGAGTCCGAAATTTACTCGTTTCTGGCCGGATCAACTGCGCGTGTAATTGCCCTTAACGACGAGATGAAATGCGAATGTGTCTTAAAGCCATCAATTACACATAATATACGTCATGCAAATTGTGAATTTGTTCTTGTAACTGCGACCCGACACCGACTGCTCTGACATTGAGTGTAGCAGTCGTAACGAGAACTTTGAGCGTTGGTCGCGGGTTCGACCGTGGCCAATAGATTATGCTTTCTATTTGGGAGGTAACTTGGTCGTACATACTCAATGTATTGCAACTTTAATTGTCATAGTTTATCAAGTCAAACGTGGCAATTATGAAATAATCCTGTTGATTTCTCTGAGCACATTTCTGCCTAAATTAATATTTAATTAAGAAGCCTTTTAGAAGTCCTATTTAGCAGGTTATATTGTCGGCAATGATCACTTACCGTCTGAGTGACCGTCGTGCTCGTCTACTTCCTATATCAATAAAAATATTGACACTTCGACGTATTAAAACTACTTTCAATTTTATAGAGACGGTACCGAGAGGATTTAGTTATAAGATCCGTGTGAAACTCGACGTCAATATTGGAAATGTTCCGTCACATTTCAATATACTCGAGGCGGAATCATTTAACAAATTGAACGGCATTTAGAGGGCAACCTGTCGAATATGCGAAATTTAAACCGGAACGCGGCGATTACGGGCCGAGTTCAACGCCTCCCGCCCCACCGGCTCTCCCGCGCTGTAGGAACCACGGTTTGACAAGGTTACGTGTGTCGTCCACCAGGCTGTCTGTCACCCGGGAACATGGTATGATACTGTGTGCGAGGCTGCCCTGCTTGTCGGAACCATGGTGTGACAATGTGTGTCGTCCGTCAGACTGTTCCATGCGGCTGGGGCCACGGTGTAACACCGTGTGTCGTCCGCCAGGCTGTCTTGCGATACCGAGACCATGGTGTGATGCCGTGAGTTGTCCGCCAGACTGTATCGCGCTCTGAGTACCATAAAGTATTACTGTGGATCGTCCACCAGGCTGTTTCGCCCTTCCAGAAGTACAGTGTAACACCGAGAGTAAAGTGCGTCATATCTAAGTACTAATACTATCTAAAAATAAAGAATAATACGTAGGTTCATATATCAGGCTGACCATTAACTCTAATTCGCTTTCCTGCGGCATAACATAGCCAAGTACTATTCAGATCATAAAGATATTACAGATAACTTAAAACCCTACGATCTTCCGACGTAAACGGCGCAATACACATATTACGTCCAATGCGAGATGTACACAGATACAGAACACTATCGATGGCTATCGCAAAGGGCCGGGTCGGAGGTTAATGACAGCTGCGACCAAATAAAGCATCGGCCATTGCAACAGACGTAGTAAACACGTCGATCGCCGAAACTTTACCGCACTACACACGTCGATAATAGCTGTGGATAACTTTATAGTAGCCGATCATTTGGTGCATGGATTACGTGGGATATTTTCAACGTATGGATTTAACATAGTTAACATTCTTATAGCACCACTGAGTTTTCAAGTGTTTAAATTCTTAAAAATTAGAAGGCAAAGATCGTGAGGAAACCTGCACGTGCCGAAAGACATTCTGACGTACGTATATCCACCATTCTTAACTCCTTAAGCTCTTAACCTTCTTCTTATGAGGAGGCGTTTGCCTGGCAGGGTGACATTTACAGGCTTTTATAAACTTTCTTATGATTTAGTAGAGCACAGCAATGGTCAGTCTAGATAGTAAGAAGTGCCTAGTTAGTCAATTCAATTAGCAATGCTTTGTATGAATTTCGGAATGTAGAGTACTTCAAGAAACAGAGATTAGATCTTTTCCCACTGTTGGTAGGAACAGCTTTAAAAAAATTGGTCACAATTTTTAATACATCAATTTATGTTGATAAAATAGATCAATAGCTTTCATAATAACAGCAAAAGATAATGAAAATAATACTTTGATACATTGTTTATTACAAATAATACATTGCTTGTTATCAGATGTTTTATATAATATCCAATAGCCTACAAAGATAACAGTCACAAATTGAAAGCCCAATACAAACATTTATCTCAGGCGGAATCAAACCTGCTATCGAGGCGGAGAGTCACTAATCAGATGATCACGGCCGTGTTAATTTTAATATTATTACAACATTTCCACCGGACGGAACAACACACTCTGGACTGTTAATAAATATAAAATGTAATAGATCTATCCTATATGGCGATGTAAATGTAAGCTTAACACGATTGACTTTCTAAGGAATTTAAAACACAGTCATTTTGGCTAGTTAGCTGTACAAATTTGTTGAACGAATTCCAAATCCAAAATCCAGTATAAACGGTTTTCTGGTCGGAAGTTGACAAAAGGAAGTTAGAAGATTTCTTTTATCAGACAATCTCAATTAATTTATATTATTAGTTAAAAATATTGTAATAAATATTGATATCGATAACAATCTTACCGATACACCGAATCTCGATTCATTCCAAGTAATTCATTAATCAAGATGGATTGTAAGGTCGTCGACTCGCTCAAATTTAAAATAAAAGAAGCCCATAAAAAAAGTTTTGAGACTACCCACCTGTGCTAATTCCTGCAAATCATCTAACGCGGCTACTGATATAATTACCTAATGTTGTACCGGAGCAGTTTTATTGCTTGTTATTAGTACTCTGTGAACAGTATATGTAATCTTGAGCGATTACTGTTTTAGCAACTTAGTTTTTTTCTATGACTTTCGGCAGAAGACGTGAGGAAGAACAGTGGTTTAGAAAAAAACAAAAAAAAACAGTACCTACTCGTTCTTCGGTTTTCGGCTTATCTATTCTCAAAATGCTCTTTTTGGATCCTTTTCTTCAAAACCATTTGTTAATGATTAATGATAAGTCTATTTTTTAAATCGTTGAAGATTTTATATTGACTTTTGCTGGTCCCTTACTTACAAAATATTTGTATTGAAAATTCTAGCTCACTCGTAATTTTCTCATAGAGGTGCAAATTATTATTTATTACTACCTGTAGCTATTTAAATGCGTTTTAAACTATCGTCACTTAATTGAAGCTATAAATATTTGAACGTTACATTAAGTGGGTATTGCGTAGTTGATAAAAACTTAGCAAAGTTGCATAAAAGCTGTAACATTGGCTTACAGCACGTATGAAAGGTTCGGCAAAGTGACCCAGTTTAAATCACACACCTGAAATGTGGCCGGACTGGTTTCGTTATTATCGTTAATGGCACCTCAATGTCAGAGTTTCCTGCACGAATCTTTATTACAAACGGCAAAAGTTAAAGAAAATCAATAACTTTCTTAGATAGTTTTCACCTTTAACATCACATACCTACATACATTTTTGGATTATTATTATTTACAAAAAGAATGAGAATAAAGCTAATGAAATTGTAATTATAACATTTAGGTGAAATTTTTGAAGTATATGGCGAAAAGCAAGGAGATTGAAAAATTAGTTGTTAGCTTTGTTTTAGAGTTATATGTAAACCGGAAAGTGGAAATGTTTTAATCAGAATTTTAATTTACTTTTTTTTTGTGCACGTACAATGACTCTCTAATCGAGAGGTTGACGATACCAACATCTAGCTTAGGACTTAGATATCATATGTATCAATATAACCCAGTTCCGGATCGGTTTATCTCTATATCAGGAATTTATTTTATCACAGCGATCGCAAGCGAAACCGTATTACTCAACGTTTTTAACGATACAACTCGTAGCTTGAATTTAATGGCTTTGCGAGATAACAAAACAAATTGAATACAATTTTCACTTAATTATTATTTTAATTACATTCACAATTAAAATTCTGATAGCCTAAATGATAAGACAAATTCAAAACGACCAGCAACACAGCGCAGAGCAACCTCTGTAAGTGTGGGAAGAAGTAAAACTGCATACAACTTCAACAGAAAGCAAATACTGTAAAATTTGAAAAAGAGAAACATTGCTACATCACAAGCGCATGCATATTGGCTCACCATAGTAAAGATTAATCGGTCGTCACACCCTTGCAATTGCTGTCCTATGTTAGGGTTGCCATCCTCTTTAAAAACTAAAAACAGTAAAGGGAAACAGACCATGTGGAAATCCGATCAATTATTATAATTATAGTATTGTCATGTATTAACGTAATGTTCGCTCGCGGCGGTAAAGATCCACAAAACACATCGTAATTACCTTCCAATCGGCTCCATACAGACACTCGGTAGATATTTGTCTTAACAATTTCGTCACACGCTAACGAGCCTCTTAGGTCATTCGTTTCCTATCACCACATTCATGAACATTATTTATATGTTTACATTCTATCGAAATTCATCCATTTTTGTTCCATAAATTGTATAATAACGAGGCGACTATCTAATAAGTACAGATCAATGCATGTTCTATTTCATACGATTAAATCGAATTGCTTAACTGAATAAATAGTTGATATAGAATAATCTTAGTATTCTTTATACGTTGTATTTGCATGTAGACGGTCACTCGAGTATCTCATTTTATCGAGGGGGCGTTTCTCGTCCTCCGAATACTCTGAAGAGCGTCGGCTTCAAAGAATAAGATGAGAGATTGAGACATTATCGAACTAATACGTTTGATAATCGGTAAAGATATCTTTAAGCCGTTGGCTCAACGATTTATCCTGAGGAAATATTGTAATAACACCGTAGTATTGTAATTTATGAGACATTTAAAATATATAAGATACTTTTATCCAAAAGTAACAGATAAACATAATGTTAGTAAATGGTCTGTTTAAATCAATATGCATGTACTTGACATTTGACACAGTGCTATTTACATAAAAGAATTGATTTGGTGATATGAGCTAAATTGTTTATACTTTATGCTATGCGTATAGCTCGAGGAAATTAATTACAAATTAATATTTAGGAGCAAAGTTGTGCGTAAATACATTAAGCATTTCATTATCTAACAATAAATAATTTCCAATAACAGAAAGAATGTCGTCAGGTTTGTCAAGTATTGACCTCTTTTACGTGACGTCACAAGTCGTCAAACATGGCGGATCAACTGTCACGGTCAAATCAATATGGAGCAAGCAAGTTTCGGTGTATTTACGAATTTAATTTTAAAATTAGCCTCACTTACTTTTCCGAATTTGCTAGCATGTTGCCTAAAACTGCAGTGTTATCAAAATCGTTAACCAGCTGATAACCCGCGGGCTCCTTGCACCTAAAAACTTCACGACCCACTTCCCCGCGATACGCACGATTTGTATGCATTCAATAAATTATTCAATAACAACTCAAACTCGCGGCGACTTTGTACTTGTCATTCATTTGTCGACGAAAATTTCGTTATCTGTTGACTTGAAATGTAAACGAACCTTGTCTGTGAATATCTATATCTATAAAGGTAAAAAGGATGTGTATAATACATTATTATAATGTCAGACAGCGTCTATTGATGTAGATTATAGGCCATGTAACATCACTCTACATGACACAGGAACTGAATAAAAAAAATAATTAATCAAAAAAAGTTAGAGGACGGGCGAATAGAAATTAACCCAAGAGAAGTCGCGAGACACATCTAGTACAGTTAGGACAGATGTTTCATCCGAGCGAAACCTGTAGTCAATACAGAATGATTATATTCAAACATAGATATATTCAAACATAGCGGCGTTCGTTTGTTTAAATTAATCTCATTACCATATTCAAACAACTTTTCATGCCCTTTTACTGTTTTAAAACCTTTCCGTAATTATTTGTCGTCGATTTTGAATGATTTAGCACCGAAGGTCATGTGAATAAATAGATTTACATTTTATTCCTATGTAATTGATGATAACCGACATATTTGTGAATTTAAATAGCGTGACGAAGCAATAGAAAGACTTATAAATATTTAAAAAGACTCAATATCGCCAATAGAAAATGATAGGCATTTTTGTCATTTAAGCCAATTTGTGAATATTAACTCGTGGCTATGTTCACATGGAAGCATTTATGATGACAGCTTTCATTTTGGAGGTAAAATATTTCGATAATATCCAGTAATAGCCGACGCACAAAATTTACATAAATGTTTCTGTTTCGTTTTTGTTTCAAAATAAATACTTGTAGAGATATTTAGTACACAGATATTTCTAAAATGTCCGGAGCACATTCAACGCGTTGAGCCTTGACCATGAACTGCTGTTACAAAATATTACGACCTCGTGTGACGCTTTACGTTTTATTTCCTTTTGTTTCATAGTTATTATATGCAAACTAGTCGAGTCGTAATCTCTTATCGATTCGATATTTACATAAAAGCCTAAAAGTAGGACATCTTGCGCCTAAATAACGCGTCCTTATCTGAGATGCAACTTTGAAACAAACAAATTGCGCCATTTGAGGCGAGAAGCGCTGAGATTACATGGCCCATTCATTATTATTGTCAAAAACATCATAATATGTACATACATTAATTGCATCTAAGATATACTTGATTAATTTGTACGATCTACGACTATTGCGTGGAATGCAAAACAGTGGTTGTAACGAAAAGTATATTTTTTATGTAAAAAAGGAGACAAACGAGCAAACAATTCCACCTGATGACAAGTGGTCATTGTCGCCCATGGACATCTGCAACATAAGGGATGCTGCGGTTGCGTTGCCGGCCTTTAGGAAATAGGTGCCTGTACACTCGACGCTATATATAAATATTAGTCTAATGTACCTATTTCATTCGGTAGCATCCTACTCAAAGTTACTACACTTTTAGTATTTAAAGTAGTAATCGGGATATGGGCAACAAGCTAATTAAGTTATTGTACTATACGCGTCATTTCATTTTATGATAATCTTCAATATTCACGAGCCTATCATGCAATGGTTTTGGAAATCATCCTGATATGCGTAATTTTATTTATACATTATCAATGTAGAAATAAAGTTCATGATTACGACAATGATATTATTACGGATCTTCAATAAAGCATTATACTAGGCCTTTATGAATAAAATTACGGTTGTTCAATAAAATACCAGCATAAATATGGTAATTTACTTAGGAGCCACTGCAGTGGACTGTTATTTAACGACCGCTATTCACAAATGATATTAATTTTAATAAAATATCAATAAGGCAAACAGCATGTCCGAAATGGATTTATTTGGTCAATAAATTAAAAAGCAGTTGCTCCATCAGATGTTTGTACTATACCGCGAAATGTTTGCCTCTCGCTCATGTCTATTAGTTAGAGCAGAATAGAAATAGCTGAAAGTCACGTGGCTAAAATGGTACAATATTTTCAATGGTATCGAGGAATCATTAGCCCAAAACGTGAGCTGCACTATTTTTACTCCGCGTATTTCGCAACGGGTGTAAACGACCGACCGTAATGATTTCTTTTACCCGCTGCGACATTTTAGCACCGCGCTATCGAGGTTAATTGACTTTTGAGTATTGGTTTTGGCGTGGTTTATAATTTTGACGTATTGTGCGGGACCTTTCAAGTCGCCGACCGGATCGTGCGTGCGATAATTCCAATGTGCGTAATTACGTATACTTATTAGATTTATATAAACATAGTTTGAAACCAGTTTTGAGGCATATTAATTTAAAATAAGTAGCAGCACCTCGTGTTTAATCACATTGAGCGGCACTCGGAAGATTTGTTGATATTGATATCTGCAACTCTGTTACTATGACATTTTTTGTAACGCTCCTTTGAAAACAATAGTTTCCAAAGATGTGACCTACAGTTATACATTACGGTTGTTTTATACCTGCCGTAAGTTTCATGTTACAGTTACATGTTACAGTACACATAGTCTGTAATCAAATTATTGTATCAGTGGACTATTACACACAAACGACTTCTAACTTCAAAGACCACGATATCGTATCATATTCCTTATTAATAATTTAATAAATATCGTATAAACTTTCCAATATCACCGAAATAACTCAAACGAGTAGGTTTCACCGTAGCTTTAAAACAGCCAGTTTCTGTCAACATTCTCAAAGCTCGCTATTAAAGATTTATTACCGGGTGTAGTATTAAACACATCCAATTAGTGCGTGCCACTGTACCGCTAGAGTACATCGAGTTGTACCTAGGGATGTT
>DVXP01004422.1:0-10379 GCA_018235645.1 Junonia grisea
TTTGTAGTTTAAAAGTTATATCGATTTTAGTATTTTTTCAAAATCTTGCATAGAGATCCACAAAAATGTTAATTAAAAAAAACTGTGACGGTTACAGGTTTAATTTTTTTTAGAAACCTTGGCAAATAGCTTGTCTATATTTAAGTACTGTTATTTTTTAGTCAGCAAACATGTTTCAAAAAATTCAATAGGAAAAAGACTGAGTTTTCTGTTTTATATGAAAACGTTGTAAATTTTAAGATGAGTGCCAAAAAAAAGTGACCACGTATCACAAAAACTTACATATTTAATACATAATCTCTTGAGGTATTAATTATTTTGTTGTCATTATTAATTTAGAAGTTACAAGTATTTAAAGATACAAAGGTCGTATTTGTAGTTAATTCATACCCTTTAGTTTTTAAGCTAAAAGTAAGTTAAGTTAAAAGGCCGGCAACGCATTTTGTAGCTCCTTTGGTGTTGCAAGTGTCCTTGGGCGACAGCATTCACTTACCATCGGGTGATCTGTCAGCTCGTTTGCCGCCCTATACCATAAAATAAGACATTCGATGAATAAAAAACCTAGCTATTTCATCAAATACCATTATGAAATGGTATTCGATGAAATTGCTTGACAAACAATGAACCGAAATAAATGAGCCAGCAGTCTGCAAAAGGGTACGGGTACATGCGACAAGATAACCAGAGCAAAAGAACTAAAGCTTCATCATTAAAGGAACTAAAGCACATGGTAAAAAAAGAAATACGATTAATGAAAAAAGAAAGCAACTTCAACAAATACAATTCACACAACAAACAATGAACCGAAATAAATGAGCCAGCAGTGATCCAAAATGTTCGACCGAAAAACATCGCGAGGGGCAATAAAGGCTATAAATGTAAAAGGTTATTGCAAAATGAGTCCGGATCAAGATAGTGCGTCTAACATGATTGCAGTCCGCAAAAGGGACGGGACATGCGACAAGATAACCAGCTGAATTCGCACTCCGGTGCCCGCTAGGGACGTGAAACTGACATGTCGATAAATTCCGTTTTTTAACCTCGACGGACCGGAAATTTTGCGGGGGAACCGAGATGAAAAATTTGTTTTTAGATTTATTTAATTTTAAATGTAAGTTTTGTTTGTGTCGTGTGGAGTGAAATGTGTTTATTATTTTTTTTTATGTAAGTTCTGTTTTATTTACTTATAGTATAGCATTGAGATATCTGGTTATTGAGTACTTCAATAATTAATTAATTGCTTTAAATCGACAATCATATTTCAAAAATGTTACAAGAATTTATAGCAGTATACAAAGAAAATTTTATAAATTCAACTTTGAAGTTAACATAGCTGTGAAAATATAAAAATAAATCTTATTTTCACTTTCATTTTAAAAATGTAAGTTATTATATCAGTTATAACATCTTTTGCGAAACGGATCCCACATTTAAAATTTATGAACGTCAAAAGCTACCCACCGGTTCAGAGGAAACTTCAGAGAGCCAAGAAATTGTATGTCTGATATTCTGGAATCTAATTTACAATAACTTCTGAGATACCGCGAGAAATATATGAAATGTATTATGTAAGAAAAGTTTATAAAACTTTGTTCTGGATTGAGGAAATATAGTAACGTTTTATTTTAAGATTAAAGTTATTACTTTTCGTTTTTAAAAGTATCGGATTTCAAAAAAAGAATCCTTATTTCTTTTTACCTACCATAGTTATTACCATAGTCAACTTGATAGTTTATTATTTAACTTAAATTATTATTAACCTATTAATTTCATTACTTAACTTTAAAATAATGGTTAAAACTATCTTTTCGCTACTGTTATAAACACCGAACGACTTGTTATGAATATCATATGAAACAAAATTGAGGATAAGATCACTCTCAATTTTAGAATGATTGTTTCCATGTCATATCGACATTTCCATAAATTTCCGTATCGATAATTTCGAGATATAAATCTTAGCCCATCCCTAAGTTCGGCCTAATGGAACCACGTGAATCAATAACTGCTGACCGTCTCATTACAAATCCCCTCTTTCAATCATCTCTCGACATTCGATTTTCGTCATTTTTGCTTAACAAATAACGACTACTTTCGCCTGTATCAACTCCAGTCATAAGGCTTTTAATAGTATCAATTGTAATAAAAGTGTCAAATGGTTATACCTTGTGAAGTAAAAACACTGAAAGGTTTTATTGACTATTTGTAATAAAATGATATGATGGGATATAGAAGATGACTTTAGACGGAACAAAGTTAATTGGAAAATGTGCTTCTAAAAACGATTTCACAATTTGATTATTATGGCCTTTAAAGGTTATGTCGTACCAGAAATTAAAGTTTTTCATGTAGTAAAGAGTAACTTAAGAAAAAAATAATAATAGTAAGAATAGAAAAGTAGCTAATATAGCTGCTACCTTTCTCCTTGATAACGAACGAAGCAAAACACTCTCAATAAATCTGTGATTATACATGAATGCAAATAGTGCAATATATCTACTTTTCGTAAAGTCAGTAAGACAGCTGAAGCCTAATTGCTATCTATAGTTTCTTACGTATCTTATTCCCTCATTCGCATAGAACAAAAAATAAATCCCTGGAAGAAAAAAATATATATCAGGTGAGAAAGGTTTTTCTTCGTGTCTGCACGCAGCACAGAAGATTGCGTGAGGACCTATTCTCTAAAAATCCCGAAAAAAAATCAAACAAGTCCCGTTAAACAAAGTCACGGGCGTATTATCGTTCGAGAATATTTCCCTTACTAAAGTACGAACGATATATCAGCCTGTTTACGTCCAGGATCGGACTTGGCACCAGCTGAAGATGATTAATTGAACGGCGAAAATTTTAAATTTATAATACAGCGCGCTTTGTTTGGACATCGAAGAAAGGCTTAACATGTTCCTGAACTTTTTAATCGTGTATAACGGAGTCTGAATGATGGATAGCTACGGAATATGATGGATACTTTGATGTGAAATTGATGTATCTTTGATGAAAACGGTAAGAAGTTTTGAAATTGCTATACTGTTGTAGTCCGTGTGGGTAATGTATTCCGAAGATGATGGAAGAATGGGCAAAAAAACGTAATGTATTTTTTTATACATTCTGAATTTAACATTTGTTCTAAAACACGTATTAAATTAAATCGATACCTATTCTAATGTGTGACATTTCGTAATGATTTGTTATGTAACAGATAAAGAATAGTTCTGATAAGTAGAAGGTATTCTGCGTGAGCAAACAAATAATTAGAATCCAGTTAGTACATTACATTCTAGAGTCATGCAAATAACTTATTTACGCGATCACTAAGTAAGTAGTATGTATCAACACAACTAAGCGGCCTAGTCGCGCTAAAACTGGCTATCGATTTCAGTACAATTTTAAAATTATGAGGCCGATTCTATTCTTGAAAACATAAATAATATAAGATTTTTATGCTTAGTTCTAACTTATAGAGTCTAAGTAGGTTAGTGTTTTAAACATGTCGACGTACAAACATATCTATACGAATTATAAAACATAACATTTTTCATACCCAAAAATTGGTTCCATAATTCTTTAAAAATGTTACAATATAATTGCATCAAACAAAAAAACAATACGCTTAATAATAAACAGGCAATCACAATTGAATTCCCGCAAAACGTTTTACAGTCAAGCGCCGAACAAACAACACAAGCATTTAAACATTTATCCGGACAAAGCGGAACAGCACTTCTGAAAACAAACGTCGTTCAAAATTATAACGCTGATAGTTGGTTACAAAGAGACGGCCGCAGAACTGAGAACAGATGTAGCTACAAACACACGTTTGGAAGTGAGAACCTCGGTCAAAGGATCTATTAGAAGTGTAGACTGTTTTAATTATGCAAAATCAGCGATGTACAGGCTATTCAGGTCAACCGGGGCGTAAGGGGCTGCCTCTTTTTCAAATGAAACAATGGGTAGGAAATTAAGACTAGTATTTTTACGTGTGCAAGAATTAATAGTGCCGGATAGAATGGAAATCGTACGAATTGAAATCGCAGGAAATAAAGCGGTTAGGTGATTATTGCGGTTGAATTTTAACAATGGCGTGGATATTTGGGGTCAGTGGAAGATGGGGCTAATAAATGAGTAATGCTGTCGGGAATTTTAATTATGGCTTTTATTGTATCACGTTTTTAATTGTTCCGGAATACCTTTGTTATTATAAATATAGTTAGAATATGAGATTAGAAAATATATTCTAGTTAAAACATAATTAAAGGTCCTCGGATCAAAACTTTTGAGTTGAGACAATTTCGACGGGCTTAAAAACTACCTATTTAGAATGTTTGATATAAAACAGTAATTAGTTTTTATATAAATGAACCTGAACCTGAAGAACTTAAACGGAATATACAAAAATTTGGTATCAGGAATTTAATTTTGTGAAAAATTTACAACGAAAAATATCCTCTCCTCTGACCCTCAGACCTATCCTCTGACAGCCCTACAAATAATTTTAGAAATAAATTAATTTTGATCTAAATAAAAAAAATCACCATAATATTCCTAGACAAAGCAAGTTACATGAAACAGGTCTTCAACTCCATCATATCTCCGAAACCACAAACACCTTAAGGCTTTATAGACTAGACATTTATGACTAACGTCTGACCTAACTTCAGGGCCATTTAACCCCGGGATAGATGTTACCAAGTTTGGTTGGGGAGCTATAAAATTTGATAGTGCATGAACTGATACTATTTCTAAGATAGCTGCGGTATGTAGGTACATTGTTATGTATGGTGTCTTCGAGAAAGTTTAGGTAAATATATTGTGAGGTTATATAGTCAAATGAACTGGTTGGTCAATGATTTTTTTTATTTTGAAGGACTTCTTGCTACTATTGTGAAAGTAAAAGAAAGTACTTTTTAGTAGATCTATGTAAGCAGTTATGGAGGTATATTTGAAAATCGTCTGTAATGGTTACCGGAGACCCAATTTCCCACCTCATTCACTTACCATCGGGTGATCTGTTAGCTCGTTTGCACCATATACCATACAAAAAGTAATGACAATGTTGATATTTCAGACACTATAGCTCAGTAGCTGTGCTCGGCCGGTGCCAACAGTTTGTCACCAGCCGACGGCGATTTAAGTCAAATAATTTTAACAAAGTTTTCATATGATTTTCTTACCATACGTTATATGAAGGTAGTTTCAAAGCATATAATATTACAGTAGTAAAACACAGCCCTCGCTCGCAGCACATTCAAAACAAGAGTAATTATTTGTTCGAATTGAGAAAGTTTCAAATATATTGCACAGTTTTCTCTGCATTTTGAAAACTTGTTCACCTCCCGCCGTATATGAAGTGCAAACGAAATTATTGCAAGGTTTATATAACATTAAGAAATGTTTTTAGTTTCTCAAAGAACGTAACGAAATTTAAAAAAGGAAAAAACACAATTTTTAACTGTTCAGTCTCAACAATTAAATAAATGTATAGAGATTGAAACCATTGTTAATGTTTTTTCAGACTTTTTGTCAGACTTTCTTTCGATATTGGATAGTATTAAAAGAAACATTATACCTAAGTATATTACTCACCCGCATTGCAACTCATAAATATAAATATGTATATTTATATGTATAAATAGATATATAATATAATTCAATACTTCAAAAGTCAATGGTTACTTTTCGTGTATTTTATTGAACCACACATTACAACTTACAAATCTGAGTCATCTAAAATAAACCACAACAATTCTCTGTGACAGATGCCTAGGTAATTCCATAAGTGTTCTACTTGCAATGTGTAAGCGTCAAATTAAATCGCTTTAACATCGTAAAATTTAACTCAAAACGTATTTACCGTGACTGTAGTTAGTTCTATAGCGAATATTTACCCGTCCAATATTTTCGGCTTTATTGGAAATTCTTTAGCCGGTTCGCATTCAACGCGTACCTTTGAGAACCGAATGAATTTATTGTTACATTTAAAAGGCAATTGTGGGTGTAATGAAAACTTTCAGCCGCTTTCGGTGGATAAACGTTTTAAATATATACATTTTTGGAATATGACGGGGCCATTCATAATTTTTTATATTTGTGTTGCAATGGCATGTCGAGTACTGTTATTTCGTATCAAAATGAAATAACCGATGCTATAAAATCGAATTTCTGTTTTTCAGGCTATTAATATATAATGAATGGTGTTTATTTAATTTTGTTAGGTCTTTATCAGCTATGCGTAGTTTCATCCTTGCTTTTGTCATCATTACTAATTCATCATCATCATCATCTTCCTGCGCTTCTCCCACTTTACGTTGGGTCGGCACAACATGTTCTTCTCTTCCATTCTCGCGTATCAGCCGTCATCTCAACAGTCACCCTTCTTTTACTCATGTCATCTTTTACACAAACCATCCATCTCTTTTAGGTCTACCCCGACCCACATATCCTTCCACATTAATATTTAACATTCTACTCGTTATATTACTAATTATTATTATTTATACAATTTCACACATGACAGATTCTTAATTCTCATGATCACTGTCATCTCAATGCTTTGATTTTCGAAGGTAAGTGATAAATATTAAGACTATATTAAATTTCTTACGACAGGAAGGGAATATAAGCGTTTCCTTTTTCGTTGTGTTAAAATGTTAAAAGCTGTACTACATTTTTATTTTAAATTTTGTTTCTCAAATAAATGTAATACAAATTCCATTATGTGTCTTCTTTAATTTACGTATCTGTTAGATTTTAGGAGGTTTTGAAAGTAGGTGGACCTTACAAGAAACTCAAATACCTACCAAGTTGATAAGTATCAAAATTTAATGCAAATAAAATAGCAAGAATACAGTAATATATACATTATGTTAATATATCGGAAGGTATAAGTATATATGTCATAGTACATATATTCACCAAAATTTCTATTTAATACAGGCAATATTGAAGCAGGCATTTACTGTAACTGGAATACGGAGTGGACTATTAAATCTAGACTGGTATAGGACAAGTTGACGTTTAGTCTCAGTGGTAAAGCCGCGTTCACACCGGTTACATTTAGTGCATATTTACATACTTGCATATGCAAATGTAAGTTACATAATCTTGAGGTGCACTTCTAAGGGGATCTTTGTTTGTGTGTGATAGTGCTGTCTTTGAAATGCCTGAACCGAGAAATAAAACTTGCTCTGTCTCGTTGCTTTGCTCTCCACGGCAAAAATATAGCTTATTACCTGTCTCAAGAATCGGGTTTTCTAACTCATTCGAATATTTTGAATTAACACTCGAATTTTGGATATCGGTTGAGCTAGTATTTTAAGTGTCATTTTGTGTTCTTAAATTTTTGTAAAATTAATATGTTCTATGTTTGGAATTCTTTACTCAATTTTTCTTTAATAACTATCGACGAGATGAGATTTACTGATGTAAATAAAACACCTGATATGTTACGATATAAGTAACATATTATAAAATATTAATTCTGTAATAAATAAAGTAAAAAATAGTAGTAAAGTGACAACATGCACATATAACAGGCCAATGCTCAGCAGGCATTGGCCTTTTCTCCTACTTATATTACGGAGAAGACTAAGGAGCTTACGAGTAATTCACCACGATGTTCCACAACGGATTGGTAATTATTAGTAATAAAAATCTTTTAAAAATAGCAAAAGAAAATGTTATTTCTTACACAATTTTTAAAATTTTACCCACAAATTTTACAACTGTGAATACAGCCTAAGAGGTCTGCTCTTGAAACAGCGACATAAATCCGCGTGATGGGACTTAGATGTTACTGTCCCATTTCACACTGTTAGGAACATTTATAATTGTTATTTCTTAATTTCGTTACACTAAATTGTATAAGTTTATTTTATGTCTCTCTGCAACATTGTTGTGAAATGAAAATCTCTTTGAGGATGTAATTTTAACTTATAAATGATTGTAATATTATTTGAGGTTTTAATAAACCCATTCATTTTAGGGATTTATTGTGTTTAACATGTAGTTTTTTAATCTTTAAACTTGAATTATATTTCGCACCCCCAAAAACTAAATGAGCTATTTTTTTATGGGATAAGGTGGCAAACGAGCTGACAGATCACCTGATAGAAAATGAATGCTGTCGCCCATGGACATTTGCAACACCAGTGGTGCTACAAAATACGTTGCCGGCCTATTAGAGGGTATGGACGGGGAATGGATGCGGTGAATCACTCACGCGAAGAATCACGACGCAAGCGTCATTTTACGCCGGTTTTCTGTGAGGCCGTGGTATCACTTAGGTCAAGCCGGCCCATTCGTCAAATGCATGGTTCTCCCATAGTAAAAATAAATAAATAATAACGCTAATTCAAAAGTCATTTACTTCCTAAAATCTATATAGTTTTTCACACATTTTCCAGTATTTAATTTTTTTTGAGTTAGCTCCCTTAAGATCTCGGGTGCGATTTGTTTTTCAGATTATATACAAAAAGTTTTGATGATTCCCTTTTTTAGATTCAAACATATAAGAATCGCTTATGTACATGTATTATGTTAATCAAATTCAACACATGTTATTATCACCAACACGAAAATCAATATCCAAGTGATAAGATAATCACCACTTACGAAGGTCAAGAACGATACAGGCTGGTACACTTTTATTGTTTTTAGCACTCGATGTAAGTGATCTCCAGCGTATGTAGAGCCCTTGTCATGAATACGTTATTGACTTAAAAATACCCGCACAAGATTCTTCATAGTTTCAATGTAATAGTTATGTGGATATCTTGCTTGAAACAAATTGCTATGCTTCGATCTATGGTTGAACTATTGAGTTTTTGTAGGCAACATGCTAAATATTTAAGTGTCTGCAAATTAAAATATGTATAATATAGCTTAAAAACTTAGTGTTGTTTCGATTATTTTTTTATATCAAAAATTAAGTAAGCCCTTACTCTCTATGCCAAATTGAAACGTATCTCTATGTCGAAACACGTTATTGGCTTAAAACCGTATTCGTTATGACATTGTGAAATTGAAATGTCACGTTACGTGAAGCATTCCATGCTGTCAAATAAGTGATTTATTATACGATTTATTTTTATTTTATTTTAGAAAGGTTCAATTTATTTATTAAATTTTCTCAATACCTACTTCGGTATCTTATTTTATTAGATGGTAACGCATTTGTGACTCCTCTGTGTCCATGGACACTGAGCACTCACAGCTAATCCCTCTTCTCGTTTACTTGCTATGTTATCATAATAAAAAGTCTTCTAAACATGTTAAAAAGTATACGTGTTAAGCAACATACTGAAGTTAATCACGGCGTATTTACATAATGTTGCTCCAGCTCAGAGCATCAGAAGTTTGTCCGCTAACAGCGGTAGTCACGTCTTGTATAATTAAATAAAAACTCACTTAATTATTCTTATTTTCCGTAATTACCTGGTGTTGGTAATGTTTGTGCATTTTAAAGTTTTAATATCAATCCTGATAAAAGATAAAATAGATTTACGTGTTCTAAACTTAGCCCTTACCAATCGATGTTAACCATACTTGTCTTTTTTGAAACTTTAATTTCCTTTATTTCCTTTAATTGTGAAAGAAAACGGAGACACATACCTCATTAGTTAAAAATTTGTTAATTTATTAATTAATGTATTTACATAGAAAATCGTTCTATTTTAGGCGGTAGATTGTAATATAATGGCCTCAACTTCTATTCTAACTAATCCTGAAACTTTGAACACATTATCGGGGTTGCAGAAAAAGGACGAATATTACGTTTCACTCGCAAAATGCATTGTTTCTGAATGGTAATATTTTTAATCAGTCGTCAAGTATAACAAATCTATAGTAAATATAAGCAAGCAAAGGCTCGGAACTTTAATCATAAAAGTCATAAAATTTTGCACATAGTTTTTACATATATGTACTGCATCCTATACCTTCTTTTTTTAATAGTTGTATTATGCAATCAGTCTATGTGACTATGAGCAGATGAGTGTTAGGGTTTTAGCAGGTAGTGATATTCCCCATTAAGAAAATCTTATCGAGAATGGCTCACTCAGCGTCGAGATCAAAGGTAGTATCCTATACCTGATACATAAAAAGATATGAAGGACAATACAAAAAGCTAAGTTTTTTTTTTACAACGTACAATAAATGCGAAATGAACGAACGACACAATATACATTCTTCAGTAATATATTGTAGCCGGCTGGGATCTGATCTGATGACCTCAACTACTCAACCAAGCGTCAGGAGAATGCCAAATTTTCATATTAAACTTGGCTAAAACCTACAAAGACGAAATATACTTTATTGAAAATGGTAAAAAAAAATTAAATTAAAACTATAAATTACTTTTCTGTTAGAAGTTCGCCAAAAAA
>DVXP01004423.1:0-10377 GCA_018235645.1 Junonia grisea
CAGACACACAGACACACAGACAAACATAGCGGTCAAACTTATAACACCCCTCTTTTTTGGTCGGGGGTTAAAAACACGTTCTTACTTTATTAACAAGCTGCAACTAGCTGCTGCCGCGACTTCGTCAGCGTCAAAAGGATTTTTAAGGTTTTCAATTTATCCCGCTGTTCAAATTTTGTTTTTTTTTCTATAGGGAATATGGACAATGGGAATGGGGGAATGGACTATATCATCCCCTTCAATTGCAAGAAAACTACTTATACTATCTATTTGTACTCGATTTGCTACATTCCCACCACTACAGTCAATCGTAATAGCGGCTTGAGACACAATACGCGACATTGATGATCTAAAGTAAGGTTGATTTCAAATTTACTTTTAATTTAAGACTAAGTCCACTAAGTGGTCCAATGTTGAACCCATTAACTTAGGATCTCTATTAAATCTAATATTTTGATTTTTAATGGCACGGTTACTCAGGCGCGGTCCGAAGGGGGAGGGGGGCTACAGGGGACATGACCCCCCCCCCCCAAACAATACAAAGGAAAAAAATTTGGTGGGAAAGTAAAAATGCAGATAAAACATGTCAAAATCTGCAATTTTCGATACTCACGGAAACATTCTAGGTGGCTAATAAGAAAAAGCACAAAATAACTGTACTACTTATAAATTTTAGTAATTTATTCGTGACACCCCCCCCCAAAACTTGTGACCCTCCCCAAAATTTGAAGCTGCGACCGCGCCAGCGGTTACTGTTAATACCAGTAAGTAATTTTACCGAACAGGCAATAAGAAAAGTTAGTTTTGGGGTGAGATGAAACAACACATACTGTGCGAGATTATCCGTGCAGATTAGGTACCTTTAAAAATTTGTATTTTAACAAATAATATATTCATAATTATTACTATTTAAGTATTATTCATATGCATTTTATACTGATTTCATAATAGGTATATCGCAAACCCTGCGTCTTGATCTCCAGTTGTAAATTAATTGAAATTTAATTTAAATTAATATTAAAATTAATATTAAATATAAATAAAATTTATATTAAAGAATGGGTATGCAAAATTTGAAGTCGATTATACCAAGGAATCACGTTGTCCCATACTAAATTTTCCCCTCTATTTCACCCCCTTAGGGGTGGAATTTCAAAAAACACCTTCTTGTCGGATGCCAACGCCATACATAGGACACGTCCTTCAAGTTTCAGATTTTTACCACCAGCGGTTTGGGCTGTGCGTTGATCCGTCAGTCACTCAGTCATACGGGACAAAGCATTTTAACATTTTATACTCGTATTACTCGTATTTTAAACTCGTTTCTTATTTAATTTGATAAAAACCTGATTGCTGTTTCCAAAAAAAGACCGAGTTACGTAGGTATCATCTTGGACACCGAGGTGTACGAGATGATCCTTTTGTAGATAGAGGTCTAGGTAAGTGGCCAATAATAATAAATGAGCTAAAATAAAAAGAATTTGAGTGTGACAATATGTAGTCACATGACAAGGTAGGTATAAACATTTTTGTATCTCCACTAATTTAAAAATTGGCTGAATAACAAGAATTCTCCCTTAAGGTGATCATCTCGTACACCTTTCCCACACTTAAGAACCATTCCCGTACTTCAAGGAATATAATTTAAAATTTTCTCTGTAATATCGAAAATGTAAAACTGTTTGTCAGTATAACTAAACACTAACTCTTCATATTGGCGATGAGCAGATTCCCTATCGGCGACTCGCAGAACTAGCGTAAGACAGATACTGTCAAGTGTCAGATACTTTTTAAATTTGGAATTAAATCACTAAATTAAGAACTAACTAACTAAATATGGAATCGGTTTACTTTTCAGGTACTACAAAATAATCAATAGTGTCTGTAAGTTATCAAAATAATATCACTACTCTTTTAAATTTCAATCTAATTTCAACTTCACGCAAAAAAAATACTATAAGAAGTATTTTCGACTACCTTGTAAATGTCCAATAATGAAATCATATTTCATATTGTTTTAAAAACAATAAAAAGATAACCTCAGGTTGTTTCTCACATATTTGTTCGAAAAGTAGCTGACAAATTTGTCCTATACTAGTTCCGCAAACCGCCGCTAGGGAAGTTTAATCGCCACCAATACGCATTAGGCTTAGTGATGGTGACAGAACATTTGATCGTGTTAATCGAGTGGTGCCGGTTCGATTCTCGCTGTTACATGTCTTTTTAACATCGATATCAGCTGGTTGCTGGCAACTGATGCTCTGTATCTTATATTGGCGTCTCATTTTATCCTTGGCAAGATGGCAATCTTGCCAAGGCTCAGCAAACTGACACTGATCGCGCTAAGCTGCGGTCGAATCGCGGTCATCACTTAAGTAAAACGTTAAGTTTTTACACTATTTACAAAAAGTCAAATTTCACTCACTTTGCGCCTAATTTTTTAGCAGCGTTTACGATTCCCACGGAGATGCAGGGGCGCGCTAAGGAGGTGCCCAAATAATAACGGCTCTCGTACACTAAGCCCATTTGTATGCCTGGTAACATGTAGTTTGTAACAAATTCTTTGCGTAAATCTTCAATTATTACCTGAATTATTAAAAATAAAGAAAAAGAGTCGTTAAATAAAAAAAATGTATTACAGATTGTTATTGATACATTAAATATTTAGTAAATAAACACATAGTAAAATACCTACATCTTTAGCTCCGACAAGCTTGGCCTTTAGACTTGCTTTCTCGAAATCTTCGTTCTGACCAACATCTGCCATGTAACACACTACATCGTAATTCTTCTGAATCAACCTAAAAATTTTAAAATTATTATATTTTTAAAGTAATTGCTATTGCTAATGTTAATGAGTTACACGTTTTGCAACATAAATATAACAATAATGATATGGTTCTTACCATTTTAAAATGCAACTAGTATCTAATCCGCCGGAATACGCTAAAATAATAAGATCCTTTGCCATCGCGTCCAGTAACACGAACAATCGGATTAAGATTATTGTTAAAACTGAGAAATGTTATTTGTGGCTTCATACATTCTACAAGATAACCTATGAGGTCACTTACACTCAGATATAGAAATCGTATTTTACACCCTATTATAACTGTTATTTCAACTTGGATTTCCCGAAACTTAAAGACAAAACATCATAACTCATTATTGTTATTATTTAGAGTAGGGAGTTATTTGCCTGTCTTGTTCGTTTTTAAGTTTTTCATAAAAATATTTGTTAAGTTTTCTCGGGTTTCGTGTGTTTACTTAATATTACAAATATCTTTATGAGAACAAATGCGAGTTACTTGTCCTAGGCAAAGGGAGGGTGCTTACTAAAAACTGATGAACGGATCAACGACCTAGAGCACCGTAGACAATTTCTATTTTTTGTATTTATCATATTATATTCCTAACAGCACAGCAAAAGAGTTTTTTAGAATCGGTTAGTCCAATACGCGATGTTAATCATCAAAAATGTGTTAAGAATGTGCTTGATCAAGGTTCTATCTTATCTGAAAAAATTGATCAATATATATTTATTTATTTAGTGCTTTAAGAAATTAACTTCTTGCAATAAATAGCTCTCAGTAGGGTAAATGTAATTGTCGCTGAGGTTATAAAAGAAAAAAGTATGTAAGATGATTAAATATTTATTACTATGTAACATTTGAATACTGACAGTTAAGTTTGTTTATAAAGGTAAAATCAAATGCGTATATTCTACATAATTGCACAAACTTGGGCATATAAATTAAGAATTAAATATAAAATTGCTATAGGCAATATTCTAACAATCCATATCATTACGATATGTAAACGTATGCGTCATTTAAGATGCCAATTATTTTGAGGTCGACATATTAATTCTTTTTTTCTTTTGGTAGCATCAAACACTAAAAATACATAAATAATTTTTCTATACATCTAAATATTACCCTATCATTTAATGATTCGATTAATTCTTATGATATAATTTCAATTTTGAAAGACACTCTATGATTTTATTTTAATACGACAATAGTTATTACTTATTACTGGAATGTAGAGATAACCAAACACGGATTAATATAATAGAGACGATAATTATTATAATATGGAATATGTGAGATTTACTAACGTGATTACACAGATGACATATAGAACTTCTATAGTCTAAAGTATCTAGTTGTCTACTACTCCTCAATTAATATGACGGAAAAGCATACATAAGGAAATTAGAAGTATTTTTATGTGTTTAATGTTGTCTCCACAGCGCATCAGGTCTTTTGGCATTAAAATTGCAATTTAATGACTCAATCTTACTATTTATAAATAATAAAACTTTATGAATAAGGCCGTAATTCCTTACTAAGTTTACATTTATCAAATATTAGTCAATACATTTTATCATCAGAAATACTTATGATTTCTGACATATTAAAAATGGGGCGAGAAATTAATACTAATCTATTATAACTAAACCAATGTTAACATTAATTATGAGACGTTAAATATTAAAACTTGTAAAACATCAACAATATAAATATTTTGATCAAAATAGTAACCTAAATCTATAAACATAACATTGAATTGTTGTCACAATTCATAGCAAACAATATCACAATTACACTAAGTAGTTAATTTATATATTTATTAAAAGCAAAAAGTGATTTATTCGTCACGAAATTCGTATCAACATTGTTATATTGTAACATTGCTAAACAATCCTTAAAGCAAATTTAATTTAAATTGTAATGCAGTATTGCTACTTTTAAAACTGGATTATCATGTTAATGCTACAAAACTGCAATTATCTTTAAAAGAGTGATTTTAATCAACGTTTAATTCAAAGCATCTCGCTAACCTATGACAATACCACATACAAATATCGCTAAACATTTAAGGTTGACGTGGGTCTGACGCTAAGATCCGGTTTAGCTGCAATTTAAACTACATTTGGACTGCGCATTCCGGATACATATCTGCGAACACTGAAATACGCTATTCATGTACGCAGGCACGTATTTATATTAAAAGTTTAAACCACCTTGCATTTAAAGTAGTCGAAATACACACAAGCTGTTTATTCAAACATTAGTCGGAAAATGCTCAGTCCATTCGTAGCTTACCATTTGAGGCCGCGAGAGCAACAGCGACCTAACCAACATTGCCCTACAAAATGACTCAAATATATCGTCTTTGCACGCAAAACGACTTAACAATGATTTCTTGATTTATTATGAGACGTACTGCAACTTCATAAAAAAAAATGAGAGCTACAACAGTTTGATTTCTGTATGTCTCAAAATTTCAATTCTGCAGATAGTCCGTTGTTGCTCACGCAGCCTCGTTTACCCATCATCTATGTAAGTATGGAGAGATATCGAAAACATGTAACCCTACGGTGTCTAAGCGGTGAGAGAGCTGAGGTCGGAGAGGAAGTTGTCCGGCGTGAGGATGTGCGAGGAGCCGATGATGACCTCCCAGTTCTTGAGTGCGGCCGTCACTTCGTACGCGCAGCGGATCTCCGAGAACGAAACGCCTGTGGAGTTGACATAATATTTTATATTATACATGTTTTCAATTTATTAGGTAATACACTTTCTAATAGACAAATTAATATCGTTTGATAACCTTTGGCTTTAAATAATTAACCTTTGCGAAGGTTTTGATAATATATATGTGTAGAAAGCATGTGCAATATAGTTTTAAATAAATATATTTTCGTAAAC
Source organism: Junonia grisea (assembly GCA_018235645.1). Lineage (NCBI taxonomy): Eukaryota > Metazoa > Arthropoda > Insecta > Lepidoptera > Nymphalidae > Junonia > Junonia grisea. Next base: position 5,715 of record DVXP01004423.1, read on the forward strand.
AACGTTCAAACAATTTGTAAAATTAAAATGAATAAACGCGTTACATTTAAATTGCATTTTTACGCAGTAAAAAATTAAAATTGTAAGTTTATTCCCGAATTTGGCAACATACATTGGTCTGTAAAAATAGAATAAGTGGGCAGTGAGACAGAAATGAGACTAAAAAAATATTAACTAAAGACTAGACTAACTGCATTTATTGCTTTTACCACCCATTCAGTTGACCTAATTTATTTCTTTATTTATTTTACAGATATTGTTAAACATTTATTTTTACTGACCAGTGATCAACTTTCATGTATTGTAGCGGCACGCTATGATGGCCGTTTTGACATTTGCCTGCTCATGTAGTTTCGTATTAATTAATATAAAATTTGAAAGAGCAAAATTGATGTTCTTCATTATCAATAGTGACGTGGATGACGTCATACAATTTATCGAATGTATAAGTTTAGGACACAAAATGTATTTATTACATAAAAATTAATATTACGTTCATTTCTAAACTATACATATTTTTTATTATATTTTATACGATAACAATTATTATTGGTGTCCTTATTTACCCCACAACTCAGAATTTGTTTTGCGAAAATCAAAAATATTAAAAATGAAATTTATGTTATATGATCGTCACATAGATCGTCGCTGGCCAGCGAGATACCTCCGAAAAACTCGCGCCTATGCGTTTTTGATTTCTTTGTATGATATTTTTTTTCTTGTGTTCATATAAAGTATGTTATTCCATTTTAATTCCAATATTCAGTTCATTAAAATATATTAAGTAATTGAATACGGTACTATTTACAACAAAACTTAAAATAGCCACATAAAAAAGAAAGATTTGGTTATTTGTTTTCGATAATAATTCCCATCACTTTTATAATGTGTCAACGCGGCATCGTATCTTGCCGCTAGAATAGTGACTGTCAATAATAATTAATCAATAAAGTGATCTTTTTTCTTCCAATTTTAAATCAAAGAAACTTACCTCCAACCACGAAAACGATTAGACGCGGAACGTTCTTAATGGTCTGTTGCGCCTTATCTTTATGCCAGTGACCGTATCGCACACTAAAACAAAATAAATATAATTATTATGTTAAATGTTTATGTTGCAATGTACAATCAAATTCCGAATAATCCGATTATTATCCAATCTTTTTTGTATTTGTATCAACTGCAATATTTCCTCAATTTTATTATTATTCTAAACAATTAATGATTTAACTTTATTATTTAACTTTATTATAAATATCTAAGACATGAAAAATGCCAAAGAGTTGTTTAAAAATGAAACAATACTAACAATGATGCATAAAAAGCGTTAATAAGATAATATTGTCACCTAGTTGGTGCTTGATAGCCCGAAGTCTGAGCGCGCCCGGCTAGGAAGGGGAAATGACGTTGGTCCAATTTATCATCAATCGAGTCTTCCATAATATCCTGTTGATATATATAATATATGTAATAATAAATTACTTTTTCCGTAAATTGTTAAAATTATTAATTTAAAAAAATAATTGTTTACTTTGATAACTGGTGTCCAACGGGACATCTGATAAGTCTGTTCAGTAATCCTCTCCTTTCGTGGCACTTGGTATTGCTTCTTTCTGTTACCCTGCAAAACCAATATAAATAAAATTGAAGTTTGTTTGTAATATCAAAATCATATCTTTTTACTAACTGCATATGCACACGATACTAAAGCCAAAACACTTTTAAATTTATTTGTCTCTCTGTTTGTTACAGGTAATCTCCGAAATGGCTGGACCGATTTTAATCGGACTTTCACTTATAGATAGCTAATGTTATAAGACGTAACGTAATCGGATTCCGCAGGAAAAAATGAAAATCTACATGCTAGCAGTATTAAAAAAAACGGATTGATAGACGAGCTATAGGCATTGGCGGCATAAAAGTTACATTACAGACTTCCTTTCCCGAGGCCCTTTAGTGGGGACTAAGAAAATAAAAGGTTATCCTGCATCTAGACACGTGGTAGCGTGTCAAACCAAGTTTAAACTAACAGAACTGGCGAGCAGCACCGCATAATATTACACTAACCATTTAGAGCTACTTTTGACCTTCTCATAAGCCAAAAACTATTATACATAGTCATGTTGAATTTGGATTATATATTGAAACGTTGAGGCCGAGGTTGGCGAGGTTGAGCAGCGCCTGCTTGTCGGACGGCTTGTTGAGGTTCTACCTGATAGAGTGTGATCGTATAGGAGCGGTGTGAGACTCACGTCGACGACGACGTTGAGGCCGAGGTTGGCGAGGTTGAGCAGCGCCTGCTTGTCGGACGGCTCGAGCTGTGCGTGTGTCACCAGCTTGTTGAGGTTCTCCTCCGAGATGCCGTTCTTAGACATTATGTACAGCGCGATTATACGCATCTTATCATAGTTTTTGATTGTCTGAAAGAAAATTTTATACAAAATAAGTATTATTATTAACGTTTGTAAGTTTGAGTATTGTTTTACAGCAAAATGGCTGTATTTTTAATAACACAATTTTACCTGATCAAGTAGCACAGGCACAATGCTTCTCATGTGGTCTTTGATCTTTTCACCTTCAGCATCTGTACCCATCGCCAAATCCTAAAACGATTAAAGGCATTATTTTTTTAAAGAATCACATACGGGGTTGATATGGCATATGGGCACTAATTAAGGGCTACATTTTTTATTATTGTTCTATTGACTTCAATGCAATAGAATAATAAATAACACACAAACTATGTTAATACATTTTCCAACAAATGGAATAGCTTTTAACGCAAGGTAAAATGTAAACATTCTGTGTAATTTTCAAAGACCGCTAGGTATACGCAACAAAGTGGCAACGTCGCCCTGCCGCACGGGCGGGCGCGCGGAGCGGCAACGGCGCATCGAGTTTCAATCATTTTACATTTACATTCATTCAAAGTTGGGCGCTTTCGATGTTAGAAAACATATGTACATCATGTTCAAACTGAGCAAAAACTTTAAAATGTTCTAGAAGTAGTATTTAGTTTATAATCTCAAATAATACACAAATGTCATATCAACCCTATATAATGAAATATTCATTAAATCTTTTTATTTTTTTATTTACCTATACTATATTTACCTGCTCAACTTTGCAGAGCTTGTCCACATAGCCCTGGTAAGCCTTCATGCAGTCCTCAGCAAGACGGAGGTGTGTCGCATACTTCGACAACTCTTTCTGATACTGCGGCATCTTCTTGATCATTTGCGACAAGTCGCGCATTGACTGCTTGTCACCTAGTAATTTTTTTTATACTAAAGTTAAATTTCTTTATCTATAGTTCGCTACCCTATTGCATATTCCTTTACTTCATGAACCGACAATATCGACTAGACTAGTAGATCTAAGATTATAGAGCATAAAAAAACTAATTTAGTTTATTTAGTTTATTCATTATGATGGTGGTTAACAATTATCATTTAGGGAAAAAATATGGAAACAGTATTTATTTTACTTTTATGAATTACATTTTGAATGCTGAATGTGTCTATTTCCTTACCTCCTCCCATGCGTTTTGACTCGGTGAATTTTTTCAGATTCTTGGTGACGGAAGTAGATACGACCGCAATGTGCTGATGCCTCAATTCCACCCAAAGCTCATCGTTCTCATCCAAGAGCACCTCTTTCATGTTACCACCTTGTGAGTCGTATCTAAAATAAAGGACTACTATTATTTACTGTTTGATTTATAGAAAAATATTAAAATATTGTTACAATAAAATATGACTATGCTTATTAATGTTTTAGTATATAGCTGTAAGCAATACTTTTTGTGGCTATTGCTGTTTTTCCTCTTCATCTTTATACATTACAGTTGTAAAATGCGTAGGCGGTGGTAAGGGGTCGTTCAAGTATGACGTAACGCAATTTTTGAAGATTTTAGACCCCCCTCCCCCACATGTAACGCACCGCAACGTTGTTCTGTACCCCTCCCCCTAGACGTTACGTAACATTTTACCAAAATTTGTAGGTGAAAATGGTCATTAAAATAATTTTCGAGACCATTTTCATCTAAAAATCACAATTATGTCGTTACCTAACGCGTTATTGTTATACCCCCTCCCGGCCCCATAACGCGCCGTAACGTTTTACAAGACCCTCCCCTCCCCCAAACTGTGTTACGTAATACTTGAATGAACCATAATCATATAACATGAAGCGGCAGTATATCAGCAGCTACAAGCGCGCCTTCTCTTGTACCCAGAACAATGTACACACACACTCCTATAGAAGTACTCATATACCCAGCACAATGTACACACACACACAGAGACAACTGTAGAAGTACTTATTGTACCCAGTATGTTGTGTATTTTGTGCTGGATACAAAGGGTACCACAGGTAACTACTACACACCTGTACACGTCGTTCTCGATGGGCAGCAGGTCGTAGGCCATGGCCTGCAGCGTGAGCTCGTGCAGCAGCGGCGACACGCAGTCGAAGCCGCGGTCCAGCACGAGTAGCTGCGAGCGCGCCTTCTCTGGCCCTTCGCCCATGGTCGGTTCGTCGGCCTGTGTACCAGATTGGATTATGAACACAGAATACGATAGAAGCTTTTACCGTGGGAGAGCCATGCATTTGCACGAATGGGCCGGCTCGACCGGAGTGATACCACGGCCTCACAGAAAAC